>CM056952.1:19523108-19795334 GCA_029856935.1 Cyclocarya paliurus | reverse complement strand
AGTTGAATTATCTCAGCTTCGCAATTGGGGGAAGTGCCCGACATGGTCAAATTTCACTGCAAGTCCATTCATGGTTTCTGGTGGCCGCATGATCTCTTTTACAGACCCTTGTGACTATTTTACCATCGGCAAAGTGAAGGCAATGACACTATCACTTTCTGTCCTAGTGTCAATTGAGATGTTCAATTCCTTGAATGCCCTTTCAGAAGACAACAGCTTGATCAAAATGCCACCTTGGAGGAACCCATGGCTTTTGGTTGCCATGTCAGTTTCCTTTGGACTGCATTGCCTCATACTCTATGTTCCGTTTCTGGCAGACGTGTTTGGTATTGTACCATTGAGTATGCAGGAGTGGATGTTGGTCATCTTGATTTCAGCGCCTGTGATTCTTCTTGAAGAGGTTCTTAAATTATTAGGGAGGAACCAAAGATGGATAGGGGCCAAAGAGAAGACAGAATGATCAAGTTTTGGATCCATGATTGGTGTGAAAGTAATTTCATTCAGGATAACATTGATTGAAGTAGTAACCATTCTGTGGGATGTCTTAGTTATAATTCTTTCATAAATATATTTATCTTCAAAGGTGTAGTAGTTGATACTGAGAAGGGCACACCAGTCAGGTTTGTTCATTAACATTAGGGGCATAAAAGTAAATGACATAAAGAAATTTAAAGAGGTTGCATCCTTCCTTATATCCAGAGGTTTTTACCCACTTCTCTGCAGTTACAACATAGAATCCTTGAGGCTCTAGTTTGATATCTCGCTCTCTCTCTCATAAGAAATATTTTTCATACTCAATTTATGCCACTTCAACTATGACGATAGATTGATTGTATATAGGGCAGGGCAATTTCTAGAAGTGCCGCCTCATTTGCTACTGTGGGCTGCACGGTTTACCTCTCGCTTCACATGTTCTGCATTCCATTCTATCTCTCTTAGTAAATCTTTTGCTCCATCTATCATGTGCCCATATCCTGCACCAAATGGAAGCAATACTCTGCAAAGCTTTGGACTACGTACCTCGAGTCTCCTTCAATCTCGATTTTCCGAAGGCCCAACTCCATGCTAAATCGTCTTGCAACCAATGCTAAACGCCCCTAATACCTTTTCGTGAAAAATTCTAGTCATGATTCCTATTTCATACATTTTTTTTTTCCTTTGAATTAGTGTTGCAGTGTATGAATAATAAGTAGAAAAACTCATTTTTCATTCATCGATCTCATTAAAATGATGTATTGGGTACGTCAAAAAGTATGCTTGCAAATAGATTTTTTTATTGAAAAAGGTTAGGTTCACAGAGAGATTTAGGGCTTGTTTGGAGCTTCATATGAGATACAACATTTTCATTTGATTTGATTTCATCTTGTCTTATTTTATTTCCAAATATAATACAAAATTTTCAAAATAATCATTACAACCTTTTTAAACTTTCAAATAAAAAATAAAAAATAATTCTAATTTTTTTAAATCTCTAAACAAAAATAATATTATAAAATTATATTCTTATAATATTTTAATTTTATAATAGTTTTTATCCAATTTTTTCTCTCTTTTTTCAAAATCTAAAAAATACTCAACTCAAATTATTTTACTATCATTCACAAATTATCTTGTTACTATTTACAAAATTCTCTTTTCATCTCATTTTTCAAACCAGTCCTTAATCACAGTGAACTTTACAAATTGAGGTGCCTAGATATAGCATATTAGATCTATTTTATATTAAATTTTTTTTACAATTTAATGTACAACAAGAAATCATATCATTTTATGGGATCTTTCTATAAATCAAACAAAATTTTTTTTTGGTTCTCTTTTGTTCCTTGTCGAGTGCCATGCCCCAATTAACTTTGACTTTAGCAATTTGATTACGAGTCCTCTAACCAGACGCCGTGTAAACAATATTTACACAAACCAATGGAAGGCTGACACGCCCTGCTTTTCATTGTAGATAAAAAAAATCAGAGGATGCTTGCCTACGTCTCTTCCATTTCACCCTTTCTGCCTTTCATCAATCGCACTGTCCACAGATTTTTCAAAGAGTCTTAAAGTTATGTTTGGTCACAAAACTATTCATTATTTTTTTTATTACTATATATTATTTTTTAATATTATTTACATATCATACCTCAACATCAAACGTATCCTAAAAAAGCTTCCGCTTTGTTTTTCTACAAATCTAAGAAAATAACTTCGTTGCCCTGCCTTTCTTTTTTGGCATTAGACAAGAGCCTTGGAGACATCAAATTTCTGGTGGTTAAATCCGTTGATCCGGTCAAGTTGTATTCATCAAACTATTCCTTGCTCTCTCCCCCGCCGTTTAATGCATTGATCGACTCAAGTTTTTTATTTTTTAGTCGGCATTATAAACAACACTTTGTAAAGAACCTAGCTGCAGATTGTGAGAATGGCAATGGAAATGTATGGAGAATTATGACTTACAGCAAAGACAAGAGCACTGTAACAACAATGAAATGGATGAACAACGAATGAGATAAAAATGGCTATGTCTTGGGAAGTTCGAGGCTTCCAATTCCTCCAAAATGTAAATAACAAGGCGTTTAGACAATTTTCCACACCCCTCTCCCTCTCCCTCTCCCTCTCCACCTTTTTGTGCTATATCTTGCATATTTGAAATTTTATGACCGTTGGACCGTTTCGTCTAGGGTCTTCTTTTTCCTCGCGTTGGATGTTTTCATAAACTAAAAAACTTGTATCTTCACTTCCGTCTGGAAAAATGGTCACCGGCGTTGAGGATTCTGACGTGCTCTCAAGGTCTATAAAGTTTGGCAACGGTGATGAACTCCAACGACCTCCCGGAATAGTGACAGTGGGTGATGAAAAATTAGAAAATGCACTATTTCTTTGTGTAAAAATATTCTAATAATTTTCTTAAAATAATAACAACTTATAAGATTTTGAAGATTCCTAATATACTCTATGCCTCCTACTGTGATTTGAAAAAGTTTCTCTCATAGATTTGAAAACTTCTGAAGATGATTATAATATGCAAGTGTGGTTGCCAAATCAAGCACTTATCTATTTATCGTCTTCACAATACGCGAAAAAATTCTCTCTGACATGACATGGCTCTGATTCCACTACAGAATTATGAAGAACAAAGATAAACGAAATTTGGCAATATGGTGAGACTCCCACGAGGGTCTTTGTCCCACGAGTTGGTGATGGATAAAGGAAATTAAGTGAGTGAAATTGTGTACCAATGATTTCTATTTATAGGCCATCATGCACCAGTTAACAAATGGCACAACCATTGGTAACTTAATGGTTGGCAAATGACACAATCTTAAGAAGTGACATTTCCTTAATCATCACCCTTCATAGAAACCATCACAATGAAGAGGGTGTCATTCCAAAGAGTACACCGTTTGGTTATCACACTCTTTAGATTTACAGTTATCCTGCTAGTGCATAGGCCTGTTAGTTTATCAATTACAAGAGTTAATTACAAATAATATTAAAAATATATATTTTAACTCTCTCTTAACTTTATATAATTTTTTTATTCAATTTTTTTTTATCTTATTTCTCAAAATTTCATAAAAGTCTTAACTCAAACTATTTCACTATTATTTAAAAATTATCTCATTACTATTTATTAATTTTTCATTTCATATCATCTCATGTGTAACCAACCAAGGTCTTAAAACTGCATTTCTGCTACACTATCGATTTCTAGCACGGGTCATCAATTAAGGCAATAGAGAGTCAGAGACAAGCAAAGAGACTGCATACCCGCATTGAATATAAAGATGGGAGACAAAAAGGTCAAATGGTACCTTAAGGACATTTCGAGACGAGGGTAGGACGAGGAATATCTATTTTATTTGAACTTTATTATTTGCATTGTTAAATAGTGGTTGAACTACTTACCAATGATAATCCTACCTTAATTGAAATGTCTACCTTTTCTCTATTAAAGTTTGTGTGTTTTGGTGTGCATCTTAATCTCCTCTCTCTACAGCTATCATTCCTGGAGCAATAATTATTCTTAAACTTGATATGTGGAAATCATTAGGCGACTCTAATAGTGATTTTGAGAACTGTTTGAGTTACATCTAATTACCTCCGTTTAACACCAAGATTGGACTAAAATCTCTAAATTTCAATACTCATAATACATTTTGAGACATTAATTCTAATGTCAATCAAGAAAAGATGATTGCACGACCTATGCTCTCGTCTTTTTGAATCTAGGGCTATTGAACTGGTCCGACCCGTCCCGAAAAGGTCGTTATTCCGAACCGACCCGATTCGAAGGCATTATGTTTAACTGTTAGTCGAATGCCTGAATACCCGACTCGAAAATATTTTTCGGAAAAATAGGTATTCCGACCCGGTTTATTATTCTTCTTCTCTTGTGGCACTCCAAAACCACCATTAATGGTGGCCTTGTGGCAACGACACACAAAGGCGACCCATTGTGCATTATTTTTTATAATTATTTATTATGTTCTTTTTACATTATTTTCCCTTTTCATTTTCTTCTGAAATTATTTTTTTTCTTTTTTCTTATAATTTTGTAGAGAATTAAGTTTTCATTTTTCTGAATATTTTTCTATTTTTTAGTTTATAATGTTAATTAATTTGATTTTTTTAAAATTAATTTATTAAAAAGAATAGGAGAGCATCATTCAGACAACCAACATCATAAAACCTAGTATTTTATAATTTATTCTCATGTTGAAGGAAGTGCTTAGGAATGCATTGGTCTGAAGAAGTCATTAGTTTATTATAGGGGAAGCGTTGGAAAAGGTGGCACTAAAACTGATTGGATGATGCATGAGTTTTGTCTCCCATTACTTTTGCCTTTTAAGAAAATGAAAATGAACCCAAAAAGAAAATGAACCAAAGTACCTCTAAGATGGCTCCGGATGTGCGGCTCACTAGTCCAGAAAGCTTTGGCAAGATGGCAGAAATAGCAGCCTTCAGATGCGATTGCAAGAGTGCTGCGAGGGAGAGAATGACTGAGAGCTGCGATGGAGAAGAGTGATTGAGAGCGGCAGAGTGACTGCAAGAGTGCTGTGATGGAGAATATGTTAGACCTCCACGTAAAGTTGCCTCCAAAGTTGCCGCACATGTCCTAGCCATGTCTGGGACATGCCCCTTGATCATGCCACGAGCATGCCTTGGCCTGTGTCTTGTCACACACGGGGCGCCCAGTATGCTCATGGACCGGCCACATGCATGCCTTGGCCCGTGCCTTGACACGCACGGGGCACCCAACATGCAAGCCATGCACGCGCCACGCATCGGTCCCAGCGAGGTTAGTGGCCATTCGCAGCCCAGCACACGGCCAGGCATGCGCACGCCCAAGCGCATGCCCATACGCCGCGTGACCCTGCGCATGCACGCAGGCCGCAAGGCTTAACGCACGCACGCAGGCCGCATGGCCCTGCGCATGCATGCAGGCCGCATGGCCCAGCGCGCTCACGCATGCCGCATGGCCCTGCGCATCCACTCAGGCCGAACGGCCCGGCGCCACCCTGACGGCATGGCCATGCACACGCCCAGGCGCACAGCCATGCGCACGCCCACCAGGCGCACGCTCAGCCTGCCGCACACCCATGTGTGCGCCCATGTACCTGCAGCCGGCCATGCACCCAGCCGCATGGCCCTCCTGCCGCACACCAGCGAGGCTAGTGGCATGCCCTCCAGGCATGCCATCCAGCTCACGGGCCCATCCTGTGCCATGCAGAGCAGGTTAGTGGCATGCCCACCAGGCATGCCATCCAGCACACGGCTCCAGCCCGTGCCTTGCAGAGCAGGTCAGTGGCATGCCCACCAGGCATGCCATCCAGCGCATGGCTCCAGCCCATGCCTTGCAGCAAGCTCACATGACTAGCCACCATCAGCAGACCGAACATGGCACCATGCCATGCCCACCAGCCGGCCCATGCATGGCACTATGCCATGCACCATAGCTAGCCATGCTGAGCCATTTAGCCATGGACCAGACCGAGGACCACCATGCACCATCTTAGCCGAACCCTTGGCTCATGCATGCTACGGCCATGTGGTCCATGTCACTATCTTCATTTATGTTATTTATTTTATTAATCTTATTTCTTTTATTGCAAAGGGACTTTTTGGGGGTTTCCAAGTTGTAACCTTTATAAATAGGACCCTTAGTCATTTCTTTCACATCTTTTGACAATATTCATTTGTGGACAACTTTGTTCTTGAGATCAACTTTCGGTGCCAAGCACTTGAACTCTTTGGGGTGCAATTCGTGAATCCCTAAGGAGAGAATCACACTTTGCAATTCGCGAATAAGTGTGATTCAAGTTATCAAGCATATGAGTATTTTCTATTCATTCTCTTGTCTTCCATTTAATTTCCATTGACCTTGATATTTTATATTCATTGTTCATACTTTGTTCATCATTGTTCTTGAGAGATTCGGCCAACAAGTGTGTTCCCTAGTCCATTTGATCTTTCCTTCCTCCACAAACTCGACCAACCCTTGTTGCCCTACTTACCATAATTAGTCATCACCCCAAAATACCCTTCTTCCAACCCATTCCCACCATAGCCGGAATCCACTTTCCATACTAGTTCAAATTCAAATGTCGGCTACACTAGCATTATTTGAATTGGTCTAACCGCCCACTCCACTTACCATATTAGAGTTTCCATATTGGAAACCCTAGTTGACTCCCTCAATTCACTTGGCCGGCCATCAACCTAACCCTAGACAAATCCCAAGTTTTTAGGAAACTTTCCTAAAAACACTCACTAGCCTATTCGGCCAAACCTTGGCCGCCCATCACTCTTGCCCTAATTCCAAAACCCTAGTCCATCTTACATTTCAAACCCTAGCCGTCCACCTCACTTATCCAAACCCTAACCCTAATCATCCAAGTGGCGCCAACCCTATCTCACTCTAGTGTCGTGCACCCTTCACCATTGTGATCCCAAACACTTAGCCATTTTTTCACTTTCCATCCACTTCATACTAGCCTAAACACATAACCTCACCTTGTCCAAATTGCCACCATAGCCACCATTGATCATGAACCAAGCAAGAGAAGGACTAGAATTCGGTCAACCAAAGGAGATCATAGCCGAGGAGGACTTAGTGTTTAGGGACTTGACCGGGGTCCCTAACAGAATAACTGAGAGCGCTGTCGAGCAAGAGTGAGGAGAGTTACTGCCTTACTAGTATCGGGTAGGGTAAAATCAATTAGGTTTTTACATAAATCGGGTATCGGGTATTAACCGTTTAAAAAATAAAACGGGTTCGGTTAACAGTTTCCATTTTTTTCATCAAACGGATCGGGCTTTTTTGGGTCGAAAAATGGGCTAGGCCTGGTAAACGATTTTTTTGAACAGCCCTATTTGAATCTTAGGTATTCAGAACTAACTCTATATGCATTATAGTGTTATGAGATTTTAAAAATTTTGTTCTGTCACTGAGGATCCCTCAGTAGGACTGTTTAGCAAACCTGACCAGCCCAGAAATTTTACTTCCACAACCCGAAATTATCCTGGCCGGAAGAAATATTTTCGAACAAAAAAATCTGGCCAAATTTCCAACCCGAAGATTGTTCCGAATTCGAAAACAGTTTTCCAACCCGACCTTTTTTTTTATATTTTTATTTTAATAAAGTTTAACAATATCCTTTAACAAAAATTTCAGATAATTCAGATAGATTATCAGGGCTATCAGGTCGGCTTGATAACTTCCGAAATATAAGTGAAAAGTTTTCGACTTTCAACCTGTTTCTTATTGGGTAGGTTATTTTTTAGTCCGGCCGGGTCAGCCAAGCACAGCTTTATTGTACACTCCTAACCCCCCACCTTAGTGACTGCGTTCAATGAAGGTACCTGAGAATTTCAAGGGTTGATCACTGCAACAAATAATTTTATTGCTTTTCTATAAAACTGCAATTAGTCCATAAGTGAAGAATACTAAAAAAAAATGACTACGCTTTACCATGAACTGAAATTCACCATCCCATTCCTACTTGCTAGAGTTTGTCAAGATGGATGAATTTCAATCTCCACAGACTGTTTTCGACCGTTGAAAGTAAAGCATATCACTAACTCTCTAAGACTATTGCGTAATATGCTAATTAATTTCACCGACTTTCTTTTTTAATTCGAAATGCAGAAGGAGAAATGCTTAGTGCTTTTGCTGTGTCAACTGTGCATCACTCCAATAATTATGCAGAGTTGATGGGGCTGCTTCATGGTCTTAGGCTACTTAATGGGTTGGGTTGGCAGAGAGTTGTAATCGAGATGGACTCACTTCTTGTTATCAATTGGTTGAAGAGGCAGCGATGTGGTTTATGGTATATGGACGACTATTGGGAAGAGATTCAGCACCAGTTAAATGGTATTAATTTTTCTCTAGCTCATGTTTACAGAGAGACAAATGGAGCTGCAGATAGTCTTGCAAAACGGGGCGCTCAAGGATACTCGGACGTTTGGTCCTCTTTGTCAAATCTCCCTTCTTTCGTTAGAGGGACCATTAGATTGGATAAGGGAGGTTATTCGTATAGCAGGAAATGTAGGAAGTAGGTTCAAATTTCCTTCTGGGTTGGGTGTTTTGTCAGTTGGTTTATGTTTCTGTTTCATAGTTTTGGTCCTTTTCGTATTCCTTGGTTCGATGTTACCACGGTTTTTCCCTCCACCATAAGTGAGGTGACTTTATAAATAAGGAAGCCTGGCTTCCAGTTTTAATTAACAAAAAAAAAAAAAAAGGACAGTAAAGATTTACAAGAAAGCAAATCCCTACAAAAATACATTTTCATTAATTATGCTCTATCAATATATCTCATATGACAACACAAAACATCAAGACAGGAAATCCTATCATTCTTAGCACAAGATATGCACAGATTAGATTAAACATTAAACGCTACCTTCACTTTGTATAGATCCTTCCAAAAGTGGTCAGTACAGTTTGTACTACACTGTTTACTTCGTAATTGCATTATATAAATCAATAAAGCTCTCAAAGACTCGAAGCATTCTCGGATTGTGTGAAGAATTCCCAAAATCAAATCTTAAATAGAGTCTTCCTCCTATGGCCTCTTTACCCTAGAATGTAGGTAATTTTGTCACTCTACGCTTCAAACAAGACAACTACCCTCTCTGTGGAGGGAACAAATTTTGGCCTTACTGAGAGCCAAGACCCTTTTTTTCTTGAGAGCCAAGACCTTGTTGGACACCTCACAAGTGAGAGTTTACCACCACCACAATAAAAGCTATCATCTGATGCGGCGGCCTCCATTGTCAAAAAGGAACTCAGTGAAGCATTCATCCAATGGCGTAAGTGGGATTGACTGTTGTGGGTGGATAATAGGTACTCTGTCAAAGGAGGCTATCAAAGAACCATATGCTTAGGACTCCCAAGAGAGGGAGTACAAACTTCAAACCCAACATCTTACCTACCTATGTAAGACAACTACTCCATTATTCGGTCATTTCCACCATTTTAAGGTACTGTGCGATAGTCTATTGGACAGTCTTAGAGCCAGGCAAGAGCTCTTCACCACGTTGGTGCACAGGCCTCTGATGCCTTCATACGCTGAGCTCATCACCCTACTCCCAAGGTTTTGAGAACCCTCATGTCTTGTGCTTGACTGTTTATTCAATAAACTTTTTAAGAAGCATTCTCCATTAATATTCTGTTAAGATCACAAATCCCACTATCAAGATCATCAACCATCTCGATAAAGAAAAGACCCCAAGAATCATCATCAACTACTCCATTTGACAAGGCCATTGAAAGAATCTTTATGACTTCTTCTTCCATTCCCATGTCATAAAGCCCCCGAATCAATAGAGAGTACGTCAACTTGTCCGGCAGACATTCCTTTTCCAGCATCTCCTCCAGAATTCTAATCCCCTCCTTTGCATTTCCAACCTTACAAAACCCCTTAATCAACATGTTATAAGTAAAGGCATTAGGACTACATCCCTTTTCCACCATGTCATCCCACAACCTCGCTGCCTCACACAACTCCCCTCTCTCGCACATCCCCCCAATAAGCATATTATAAGTCAAAACACTTGGCATAGAACCCTTCTCAAACTCATCAAATAACTTCCTAGCTTCCCAAATCTTTCCTTGCTTACAAAGCCAATGTATAAGCGTACTCGATATAGCATTATCCGGAGTAACATTCTTCTTCAAAAGCCTCTTCCACAACTCACATGCATCCCCAACCTTCCCTTCTGCACACAACACATCAATCACCCTGCAACAGAGTGCTGAGCTCGGTATATACTTCTTCTCAAGCATATCATCAAGCAAGTTGCGTGCTTCACCCGACCTCTTCTCCTTACAATAAGCCTCGATCATGACCCCATAAGTAACCTCATTTGCCTCAACCCCATTCTCCTCCATCTCATCCATCACCTTAATTGCATCAACTAACCTCCCTAGCTTACACAACCCATCCATCAGAACAGTATATGTTGTCGCATCAGGTACCCACCCTCTATCCAAAACCTCACCAAAAACCTTCCTCGCACTAACCATATCGCCCCGCGCAACATACCCACCTAAAATCGTAGTGTAAGAAACCAAATTAGGTACCATTCCCATAGCAGGCATTTCATCGAGAACCCTGACTGCACCCTCCACATCATTCTTCTTACACATGGCTTTGAGCAAAATGTTACACGTGAACACATTGGGCACGACGCCAAATCTCGCTTTACTGTTCTTGAACAATACATGCACCAAAGTGTACTTCTTGTTCTGAACCAAAGCGTTTAACAGTGTGTTCAACGACCTCACCGACCGCTGGACACCAAACGTTTCGATGCGCAGGAAGGTTTTTAACGCGGAATCAGGTCGACCCGCGAGGCCGTAACTTCGAATCACGTCGATGAAAAGGTTTTCACCGCATTTGATTTGAGAATGACGCAGCTCCGAGAGCAATGACTCGACGGGTGCGAATTCGCGGGCGCGGGAGAGGCGTCTGATAATGGCATGATACGTGTCGTAATTTTGGGAAAAACCGGGATGGAATTTGGAGGCATGGTGGAAGATCTGGAGAGCAAGGTCCAGATTTTGCTGCCGGGTAACCATGGAGACGAGACGCTTGGGGTAGAGCCGCTGGGGCCAGGGTTTGATCGGGGGTGTGACGGTGTAGGATTGGAGGGTCTGGTCGGGATCGACGGTGGAGAATGGACGAAAACGCGAGACAGTGTCGCGGGCCGAGAGACGGCGGTGGTGAGACGGGCTTAGACGCCACATGGTGGATACGGAGAGGTCAGGCTCTTTCGGACAAAGACGAATTTCGAGTCTCGATCTCGAGTAGAGTAGACAGCGTACCGCCGCTGCTCTATTCAAATTTCAAATGCAGTGTTCATATTCTTTTGTACAAGTAGACATTAGAAACAATTTTTTACCCAAAGGCCCGACTCACTCGCAAGCGTCAAAAGTTCTAGGACTGTTCACCCATTGCGGCAACGACCATATCCGCATACAGATGTGTAGATGCAGTCTGTATTATAGGTTTTGCTATACAACTTCTTACTATTCATCCACACTCCATACTCCACATTTTTTAATATTTTTTAATATTTTTTTTAAATTTTTTTTTGAATTTATTTTTTTTAAACTATTTCAAATTTTTTATTCACTATTCATATAAAAATTATATAATAAAAAAATTTAAAAAAAAATTTAAAAAAGATGGAGTGTGGAGTGTTGGGAGGTTGAGAAGATTTATTGCTGTATTATATCCCATATTGATATATCAGCTGCCCATTTTTATGCACTTTTTTTAAAAAAAATTACTTTAAAGGCACTTATACCTAAAAGCTTTTCAAGGAAAAAATAATATTAAAAAAAAAAAAAAACTTAAAGGCTCTTTTACCTAAAAGTGCATGCATGCATGGACTCTAATCCTTGAAGAAATATCTCAAGTTTCTGTTGATTGAGCAAGCAAAGAATAAAGGACGTTCTACTCAACCTCCGGTCTGATTACCACACACGTCTACTCAACACGGTTCGTCGCCACCTCTAGTCTGCCTTTCTCCCTCACTCCTGAATCATCTCTCTCCCTTCTCTACGAGGAATCCCTTCTCCCTTAAGCAGACGAAGATCGAAGCCCTCACTTTCCTTCTCTGCGCAACACCCCCACCCTCACTCTCCCTTCTCTGTGCAGGCCCCTCCCCTTCTCCCTCACCCAGACGACGAAACCCGAAGCCCCCCACCCTCACTATCTCGATACTCTCTCTCTCCTCTATGAACTTGGCGAAGTTGCCCCTCCTCACACCATTCGTCCGCCTCCTACCGCCTTCTTACCTCCTCTCCATGCCGGTGAGTCTCTCTCTTTCTCTTAAGCTCCGTTCGTGTATTTCTCGCTCGCACTCTCTCTCTCTTTGTAACTGCCACTCAATGATCACTCTGTCTCTCTCTCTCTCTCTCTCTCGCTAGCTAGCATAATGAAATTACGAAGCTTCACAACTTTTAAGGGATGGAATTAAAGGCTTGTTTTTTTTTTCTCCAAAGTGATGTTGTTGTAATGTTGTTGTTTGCCCCAACTTTGACCTACTCAACGTGTGCCTCTGCTTTTTAGGTTTATCACTTAGCACCACAATCAACAAAAAGTGATCAGTAATTCCTAGTTGGGCCAACGTCGTGACCAAACTGGTTGGTGATCTCTTCTGGATTTTAGCTGAAGCCAATTAGGTTTATTAGTTCTTGCAGCATTTATATGGGTGGGATAGGGACTACAACAGGATCTTCAATATTTTTCTGTCAAATCTTTTGGGGTCCCAATGATCCATGGTTCTAAGGGGGAAAAGGAGTTGGTGTTTGTGGTGAAAAATGTTCTTTTGGGAACCATTGTTTGTGGTTAAGGTATACAAATGAAAATGTGTTTGTGGTTGGCTTTTTTCTCCAATTTTAACCACTACAAAGGATACTACCCTGCTTCTTCTCATATCCAATTTCATTGGGAATGGGTTTTCATGATCTATGTTTTAATTAAAAATATTGGACATCATAGTTGATTTTTCTGGTTTGATGGGATATGAATCTAAAATGTTTAATAGCTTTATAATAGATTTGTAAATTGAGAAATGGGAACAAGAATAATTTAGGTGGAAGAAAAGTTAGCCATTTTTAACCTTCTTATATGAAAGAAAAAGTTTAAAAATGAAGTTTACCGGGAAAAGTTTAGTTACCCTACCTGAACATGATTTTTTGTATTGGTTATAGTCTCTTTTTTGTTGGCATGACTCAAAGGGTCACTTATTTTTTGGTTTTGTTGTGATTATAATTTATTACCATGTTACAGGGGCTTGGGAAAATAACATTAGATTATTATTTGAAATGTGTGAAACACCAAGTAAGAGGAAATTGGAAGGATAAAATATTACGATTCCTACTTTTACGGTCCAAATTAAAATGAAGTTTATAGATACATGGTGTGATTGACCTGGAAGTATCCCTCACTTTGAGATATCCATATAGCATACATAACCTTAAGGATCTTTGTGGCTTTTTGAAGTCAAGAATTGCAATTTAACAAAGATATGAGGAGTTCTGCTACTCTAGTTTCTTTTTTTCATTGCCTGGAGGCTTCTCATGTTAGTTATCTAACATTAATAGATAGGCATACCCTTTATAATGTAATTTATTTATGAGATGAGTAACCATTGAGTTTTACTATCTTTATGTTTTTATCTTGATTGTGAGAATTCTGATAACTATATGCTTTAGAAAATAATCCTTTTACATGAAGTCACTAGTGTACGAAGGGCGAAGACCGTAGCGATCTTCCCTAATGCCATAGAAATTGTTACTAGAGGCAAAAAAGTAATTCTAGATATAGACTTTCATTTCTTCTCTTTGGCTTTGTAGAGATGATGTCTATAAGAATGTGGCCTGAATTGTTTTTGGTATTATCTGTCATTTCAGTATCAGCTGCAATGTCTTAATCCAACCATTATTATGGAAGTAGAGTGACATTTTTTTAGTTCTTATAGTCAAAGAAATAATTATGAATGCATGTACAAAGTTGTCATATTTTTTAATTCATGTACAGAGTTTTCATATTCAAAACTTGAAATTCTTGAATTATATGTAGGGAGAAGCAAGATGTCAATTTCTCATATAGGTAGATATACTTCAATTGGTAGAGAACAAAATCCTGACAAAAGAGAATGCAGTTCGAAAGAGGAGGATGACTTATTGCTGCGCTGGTATGAAGCTAAAAAAAATAAAGATAAACTAATAGAGAGAGGGAGAGAGAGAGAGAATAAGCTTCACAAGCGAGAGGACGAACTAAGAAAATGGATCATAAAGAATAGGGATGCACGCATATTGTTGTGTTTGTACTAGATCGTATCTATTGTAATAGTTTTTGGTTAGTTCGGACTATAGATGTATCATTTTACTTTTAATTGTAAATAGATGGTTTGGATCGAAACAGTATGCTATATTTTCTATGAATATAATTATGACAACTTATTTTGGATGCTAAATTTGTTTGGGAGAATGGTAATGGATGTGTTAAATTGCTGCATCCAATCTGTTTGTGAGAATCCAACAGGGAAAATGCAATTTGATATTCTCTAAACACGCTTACTTTGTATGTTGCAATCATTTAAGGTTCCAGGATTGAGGAGTGGTGCTATCAAGGCTCTTTTCTTGTGAGCCTTGAGGAGCACAATATGTACAAAGGGCTAGGAAAAAATTATGATTCATTGCCTTCTAGAACAAAAGCCTTTTAGAACCTGAACTCATGCTTACTCTCTCTTAATATGATGATCAAAATCGAAGTACATGTACAAAATCAAAGTATACTGTTAGAAACTACCCATTTACAAATACACAATTAGTTAAAAGCTACCTAAAAACTAAAAACACATACACAATTAGTAGGTTGAAATTACCCATTTACAAATACACAATTACCCATTTATATACACAAATTGTACGTCCCCAAAACTTTTTGGAGAGTCTAGACCAATGGACCTGTTCTCTTCCATGGGCAATCTCTGGTTGGATCTTTCGTCAAATTTGGATGTAAATTGTCGAGACCCATCATTACCTTTATTCTTATAGGTAAATAAATCTTTTCTCCATGAATGGCTGTGAAAGGACGTCATCAAAAAACTATTACAAAAACATGAAGCAACACTTAGGATCACCATAGTTCCAAATAATGACACTTGAAAATTTCAATGTTATCTGTCTGACATTTGCTCATGCGGGAGTAATATTATCTTTCACCATTTAATGAAGTTTGATTAAAGAGTTGAGCAAACAAAATATAATAAGCAATTATAAGTTTTATAATACAGCCTTTAAATTACATGCCACTTGTGAATTTTTAAGCTTTAACTATGAGTCAAGTCTAGCAGAGAGTGAGGGAAAATTAGTGGAAAGTCAATGCTACCACTAATCTACCTCGGTATGTCATCAGACTTTAGTAATTTAACAATGAAACATGACTCTAGAAAATAAAGAACAATGAAATAAAAGTACATAAACAGGACCAGCTAAGGACAAGACAAATCACAAAACAATACCTGCACAACATATTGTGACAGGCCAAAGCATGATACAAGAGGAGTGAGAATAAATCCTAGTGTTGGGTGAACCAACCATGCCAACATAATTGCAGTGAAAATATCCAGAGCAGTGAAAAGATCCAAAGCAGACTTTTCCTTCCCACACCTCCCACCATGACATTTCAACTGAGTTTTGAGAACAAAAATTAATATCAGATAGCAACGGGGGAAAGATACATGTTGATCTCTCATTAAGAGAAGTGGTTTGATTTATTTATTTATTTAATTAGTCTCCCTAGTATTTGGCAAATTACTAGTATATGTTTTACTTTGAAGTGGTTCTTTGCCATCACTAAAACAATGCTAAAGTCATAAGGAGCTTGTCATATTTTTACATCCTAGCTTTGAATTTATAACCACTGAAGGCTCAAACCACATTGCTGGAGTGGAATATTATATAATATGGCATATTTGTGATCATGACATCTATATATCATTATAAATATGGCATTTGGAATTGCCCAAAATAGAGATAAATCCAAGTTTCAACCTCTGCAGACCAATTTGATGCTAAGGCATCAACTCACGGCCATACGTATGGCAAAAAAAAAAAAAAAAAAACTTGCACAACAGTCAAAAAATGGAGAGAGATACACGAACAGAAAAATGCCCAAAATCTAATGTGAGCACAACTGTTAATATTTCTACTTTTAACTTGTATAATGTAAAGTACACAATAGAAAAATACCCATCAACAACCAACCACAGATCAACAAATACAAAACTATAGATCCAACAAACACAAAAACACACAGGATTAGTCATGTTAGAAATGGAGAGATCTGAAAAATGAAATGGAGAGAAAGTGCCATTCTTTCAGTTCTTTCTTACCCTTGTCCGTAGCCCCAAGCAGGCGGTGAGAATGGCGGCAAGAAGAATCCGGGCGGAAGGGTGAAGCCCGGAAGGAGAATGTGAATGTTGCACCACGGGGGGAGGGGGGAACGTGCGGGGATGGGAGAGGGAGAAATTTTGAATGAGAAATAAATGGGTCCATGGGAGGGTAGCTCTAAAAACACGTTTCAGTTATTAAAAAAATTAAAAAAAAAAAGTTGCAAGTAAGCTGGTGTGTGGTAGTTAAGTAATAGTAGGAGGTTGTGTAGTGCAACCCATAATAAAATCCAAGTCAGTGTTGGAGAGTGCTTAATATGCCTAACTCAGTAACAGTTAAGGTATTGAAGGAAAAATATTTCAAGCATTCTGATTTATTAAAGGCTCATATGGGTTGTGGACTTTCAAAATTTTGGAGGAGCCTATGGGGTTCTCTTGAGCTACTAAAAGAATGATGGTATGGGGGATAGGGTATGAGGAGCAGGTGAGAATTTGGGGAGATAAGTGGATACCTAAACCATTTTTGTTCAGCATACAATCTCCTGTAAAGAATTTAAGAGAGGATGCAAGGGTAGATAAGTTGATTGAGTGTGGTAAGTGGAACCAGAAGCTAGTGAGGGATACCCTGATGGAGGAGGAAGTAGCTGTGGTGTGTGGGCTTCCTATAAGCCATGCTAACTCCCTAGACAAAAGAATTTGGGCCTATACAAAAGATGAGATCTTTAGTGTGAAAAGTACTTACCATTTAGAGATGGAAAGGAAAAGAAAGGGAAAAAGGGGTCCATCTGGTTTGAATGTGGGAAAGGGTGGCTGGAAAATTTTGTGAAAACTAAATATCCCAGAAGTTGTGAAGATGTTTATATGAAAAGCTGTAAGCAATAGTTTACCCACAAGACAAAATCTAGCTATAAGGGGTGTGGTGGAAAATTCACTTTGTCCTGTGTGTGGGTTGGAAGTTGAGACAGTCTGCCATGTTCTCTGGAGCTGTAGTGCAGTAGTAGATGTGTGGGCTGAGAAATCTAGTCCTGTTCAGAAGTGTCTTCGAGTGGGGGGAGATTTGCTGGGGCTATGGCAATTTTTGGTAGAAAAGTTACAAGCAGAGGTGTTGGATGTCGTAGCTACTGTGATGAGAAATATTTGGCTAAGGAGAAACATTTATATCTTCGAACGAAAGTTTAAAGCTCCTACTGAGTTGTTCATACAAGTTCAAGAAAACCTTGTAGAGTACCAAGAAGAGCAGGTGGACAGAAGCAATGATAGAAACGAGAGACAAATGAATAGAAGAGAGGCTAACTGGAAAAGGTGTGGCAAGGGGTTTGTTAAAGTAAATTGGGATGCAACTACTGATTCAGATAAGAAGAGGATGTGTTTGGGAGTAGTGGTGAGAGATAATAAGGGTGAAGTGCTGCTATCCCTTTGCAAACCAATGGAGGGCATGAGTAATCTTGTTACTGCTGAGATATATGCTTTGTGGGAAGCTCTAAATGTGTGTGCTGAGTTGAATTGGGCTAAGGCTATCTTTGAAGGGGATGCATTGTCTATGATCAAATATGTTAATAGCTCAAGTTGTAGCTGGGAATGGCATGAACAACTAGTGGAAGATATTAAGTTGATCCTATAAAATAGACAGAACTGAAATATACAAACATACTTTTAGAGATTGTAATAATGTAGCTCATACACTTGCTAAGATAGCACTTACTATTAGGGAGGAAAAAGTCTGGATTGAAGAAGGGCCTTCAGGCATCTATCCTTTTGTACTGAAGGACAAAATTTGTAGTCAAAATTTGAGGCAATACTGAAAGATTTTTTTTGGTTTAAAAAGAAAGTTAGTAAATATGTCAAGTTTCAGTTAAAGAATTAAAAGAAAAAAAATGGACATAAAGTAAGTAAATATGTATATGCAAGTTTGGCCACACCAAGGCCAGGTTTAATCACGCAAGTTTGAACCAAGTCAATAAATATGTCAAGTCTAGAGCTCCTCCATGTTCAATTTAACATATTATATATGCAAGTTACTATTCACAACCTCCTTTTGCATGCTCCAAATCCACGAATTCCTTAATGTAGTCTTCTCTCTCTTTTTCTCTCTAGAAAGGTGGAGGTGAAGTTAGTGGGACCACAAAGATTCTAATAGAATAGTGGTGGATGTGGGAAGATTTGGCTATCACGAGTGGATGCACAGTCTTGTAATGGATTTGGAAAGGGAGAGTCATGGCAGAGAAAGATGAATGAGTTAGAAGAAGAATGGGGAACATTGCGTTTAACATAGGAGGAGGCTCTAGGTATAGAGGTAGGGGATGAGGTATCGAATGAACTGAATTATAAAGTGGAGCGAAGTTTGATAAGGAAGGTTTGCGTCAAAAGGAGTATTAGTCAAGAAGTGATAGAATCAACACTGGGGAAAGTATGGAGGATAAGCAAGAGAGAAAAGTTTCTAAAGTTGACAAGAATCGAATATGGGAGAGGAGGCGATGCTTGTTTGACAACCATCTGTTTGTTTTAAGGTTTTTCGATGGGTTTACGCCATCCTAGAGGATGAACTTCAATCGAGAGCGATTTTGGATTCAACTGCACAATTTACCATTAGTCTGCATGAATGAAGTACGTGGCAAAATGATAGGAGAATCCATCGATAGAGTGGAAGAGGTAGATGTACAAGAGGATGACAGTGGATGGAGAAACTTTTTGAGGGTTCACATTGCTCTCTAGACTTGACAAAACCTCTGGCAAGAGGAAGAACTATCAATGTGAAAGAGGAAAAGATCTGGACCCCACTCAGGTATGAAAAGCTACCAAGACTATGTTTTCTTGTGGCTGTATATTACATGGGCCTCAAGGTTGTATGGGGGAGAAGGTAGGAGATTCTTAGTTTGGGGTGTGGTTGAGAGCGGGGACTAGAGTTAAGAAGAGTGAGTCACCAAGAAAATCAATTTGGGGACAAGTAATAAACAAAGAAAGAGGTAGAGGAGAGAGATGGGGGACCAGTGAAGGGGGAGGATATGGGGGGAAGGAATGGGGCGAACAAAGGGGAGATACGAAGATGCTTAATAAGGAAGGGGTGACCAGGGGAGAGAAGATTGGCAAAGTAGGGGTGAGCAACATAGAGGTAGTAATGGATAGCCAGGAGGTGGGGGCAGAAAGTAATGAAGAGGTTGAAAAGAAAAAAGAAAAAGAAAGCAAGATGAAAAGTAATGAAAAAGGCAAAGAAGCTTAAGGGGAAAGGGAAGGATGTAAAAGGATTTGTGGGAGCACAGAGAGTGCAGAGATAAATGTGGTTGCAAAGGAAGTAGAAGCTATATCTCTCTCCAAAAATGGTAACACAAACAAAAAGGTTCAGTTAAAAGGAGCTTGGAAGAGGAGAGCCTGAGGTAAGGGTAAGGAAGATTCTATTCCAAAAGCATATACACCAGTGAAAAGAACTTTGAGTGTCGAGGAGAGTAGGGAAGAGGAGATAAAGGGTAGTAAAATGGCTAAAAAGCCTTGTGTTTTGAATGAAGAGACCCAACTAGATGTATTGGCAGAGACTGTTGAATTAAGAGTTGTTGTATCAGTAATGCTTGACATGACCTTTTGCAAGGAAGTAAAAAGTCAACATTTAAATGATAAAAGAGCTTAAAATTAAATATTAGAGAGCTTCATGTATTGAGTTGGGTCTATTATACATCCCTCTTCAAACAAAGCATAGATCCAAAGAGTGAGAGGGTGGAAGGATTGCCAAGAGAATGGTTGTCTCTCGGGCTCAATATAAGTTAGTAATAGCTTCTCTGATGTTCACCTAATCACAACTAAAAAGGTTTATACAATTGAAAAACAAAATGAATACTCAACAGTAAATACTCATAGCAGTAAGTAAACAGCTTTTCTAGGTACAAACGAATTTTGGATGAATTCACTGACACCATTGATGTGGCAATTGTTTTATATTTTAAAAAAAAAAAAGAAAAAAATGAAAGAGAAAGGATGAAATCCCTATTTCAACCTAGATCCATCTTTCCGTTCTTCGTCCCCCCCCCCCCCCCCCCCCCCATTTTCGTCACCCATTTTTGCACCCCATTTGTGGATCTCTTACATCTCTCTTGTTTCTTCAGATCCCGCTACCAATAGTTTACACTGTAATTGCTTGGAAGTGTAGGAGATATTGTAAACATTAGAGAATCAAAAGTTTCGGAAACTCCCATTTTCTTCTATTTTCAATGACACCAATCTCTGATCTCAAGTCTGAAGAAAATATCAGGAAAATATCACCCTTTTTCGGCCTTTCCGGAGATGGCTAAAAAAAAAAGGGTCTCACCCAAACTTGGCCCAAATAAAGCATTAGGGGCATCTAACTAGCCTTCAACAATGGCCCTTGAAATCTTGCAGTTTCAAAAATAACCCAGAAACAATCTCTTGAATTCAAAAGAGTGTAGAATATTGTTGTTCATACTCAATTATTATTATTATTTTTCGTGTTTCAGTACTTGAGTATTAACTTTTTGGGCTGGAATGATGGAGGACCTTCTTTCCTAAAAGGTCCTATGACCAACAATACAACAAGAAGCTGCATGACAACCCAACAAATTGTGTGTTGCTACCTACGCGCCACAATGTCTTACGAATCTTTGACCATCCTTGAGCTTTTCAGATTGCACAGAAATGAATAAAGATGCTACCTTGAGTGATTTTGGTTTTCCTCATCTTTGCCGCTGAAGCTCCGGATATGGTGGTATCTTCCCTTTCCTTACGGAACAGTGGGGAGAATTGCCATTCCATGTTAACAACTCTCAAGACATGATCATATACAACTCCCTCTGCCGATGTTGTTAGTTTTGGATGGTCTCCCTTACATTTAAAGGTGACGAACGTTAAAACGAAGCCAGAAGAGCTCATTCCTATCAGCATTTTGTTCCTTACCCATTTTGCAACCCAACCCTTCTCCTAATGTCAAGACGCATTGTTTTATTAAGTACCTATCATACCATGTCAATTTGTGCACAAGGGGTATGCCAAGTTGATTGAATTTAGAATTTTTCGTAAGTATATAGGAGAATAGTGACACAAAAATACACTATTTCTAGCTTATTCTCATGGACAAAGTGAATTTCCACGGCCGCATCCACTTTTTATATTTCTTTTTCTTTTCTTACTTTTCCTTACCCACTTCACATATGACCTTTTTAGATGTCGTTTGGATAATGAACTGAAATGAATTGAGTTAATATAAAAATTAAAAATTAAATAAAATATTATTAAAATATTATTTTTATTTAATATTATTATTATTTTAAAATTTAAAAAAATTAAATTATTTATTATATTTTATATAAAAATTTAAAATAATTATAATAATTAGATAAAATAAACAAATATCCAAACAAGAGAGAGTCTCTCTTACTTTTCACTATGGGGTAGGAATTTTTTTTTTTTCTTGGGTAAAGCCATTTAAGCCGGACTTATCTATTGTGGGCCCGTTGCCTAGTCCTGGCATTTTAGGTTTAGGCAAGTGCCATTTGGACCACCCACCTCTCTATCTCTTTTGTCGAGAGTCTCACACTTATGTTACTCTTGATTTTATTCCCACTTATTTTACTTTCTCTACTCGTGGCGATTTTGCTCACCACAAATACCTTTTGTTCTTATAGTGATAAAAAAGAGTTTTGGCTTTTATTTACGCTCTACTTGTATAGAAAAATTCATTTCGTTTATAAACGTCAGGATTAAAGGCTATTAGCTAATTCATTCTTGAAGTTCGTTTAAATTGCTTTTTTTTTTTTTCTTTTTCCAAGTTATTTGCAGTAATGTGTTTCAATTCATTTGGTTATCATGGAAGTGAGGTTTTATTTGTCCAAGTTTAAGATGCTTTTTTGCGGAAAAAAGCCTATAATAGTTTATAATTGTATTTCACTAGCTCCCTATTTAACTTTAATTTATCTTTCATGTCCATTTCCCCTTTTATTTTACGAATCTATTCTCGTAGCTAGAGCTGTTGAATTGTTCGCTCTATTTTTAACGGTTGAAACTTAGTAATCATTTGGAGATGAGATGAGATGATCTTATTTTATAATTTTTTATAATTTTATTCTCAAGTATCACTCAAATACTGAATATTTTTTCATTTAAAATTTTTAATTTTTTTCATTTAATAATTATAATTTTTTTGAACTTTCAAACAAAACACAAAATAATAAAACTTTTTTAAATTTTAAAACAAAAATAATATTAAAAAATAATATTTTAACAATATTTTAACTTTATAACATAATTTGTATTCAACTTTTTCCCTTTCATTTTTCAAAATCTAATAAAACATCTTCAATTCAAATAATTTCACTACTATTTATAAATTATTTCACTATAATTGACAAAATTCTCGATTTTATCTCGTTATCCAAACATTCTCGTATCTCTCCCCAATGAACTACACATGCAGAAGTTTGGAATTTCTTTTAATATTATTCAATGAGTTTGGCATAATATTCTCCTCACCAGCACCATCTACTGATTTCCTCTCGCCAGCGCCAAAACAAAAACATTCTGATAATCTCTTGTTTGTTTTTCCTTTTCATCATTCCAAAACAAAAACATCCTAATCTTGTGCGCTCAAATCTTCAACAAATCTCCAACAATACAGCAAATCTTCTGCTAACACCTAATAAAAGCAAATCTTCAATAATCAATGCATCATTAAAATCTCCTGCTAACACCTACCCACCCACACACGCACAGTGTACTGGTACTGCTCAAATAACCATGGAAATGGTATGTTTCTTCTCTGTAAAATCGCCGAAAGTTATTATATTACTAATGCCCGTGAATTTTAGGTGCAGGTATCAAAAGCTAAAAACCCAATTTCAGGTGCATGCATAAGTTTTAGGATGTCTTGGGTTTTGCCATTGCATTATTAGTTAATAAAAAATCATACTATATGACATATCAGCCCATGAATTTTTCAAATTTTCTCGGCAGCCAAACAGAAATTAAAATGCAACAAAATCAAGATCTTATCTGAGCCTGGTTGAGGGGCAACAAATTAGAGTAGAGAGAGGGAGAGAGGGAGAGAGGGGGGTTTTTGAAGGAGAGAGAGAGAGAGAGAGAGAGAGAGAGAGCGTTTTTTACAGAGAGAGAGAGACAGGGGAGAGCAGGAGACGGGTGTGGGGGAGGAGGAGGAGAGAGAAAGAGAGGGGGGGGGGGCGGCTTTCTCTCTAATTTGCTGCAATTCATACGTGACAGTGTCTTATTCGGTGTAAAAGAAGGTTTGTCATCCGACCGGCTGATAGCTTCTCCCCTTTTTATCTGGTATGCTTTGTCAATTACAGCCCAGGCACCAGACGGTATTTAGAATATCCACACAAAGTATCACACACGTTATGTTAGGAAAAGTATCTAATCCAACACAATATTTCTCACCTCCAATTATATGGATTGTTGACCAAACCAATATAGGATAAAAAGCCTAGTTATGATTAAATATAGGAGCATGCAACCAGGCAACACCATCTAAAATTGGGCTATGAAAATTGACTGAGCTTGGATTTTTCATCTCTCCTCTCTGCCATTGATCTTAACTGTGTAGTTGCCACAATTTGGCATACCAAATGTAGTGTTTACCACAACAACCAGAAGGAGGAAAAAGAACAGAAAACACAAATTGCATTTATGGTCGCCATAATTATGAGCATTAGTTGGGGGCTCTCCCTCAGTTAACATTCCCCCCTTCAAGATGTGGGCCATAGTTTTATGATTCGTAGGTTTTCATTCTATTAAATTTTGTCGGTGGGCAGTTCATAATTTAGGAGCTCTACTTTCTACAGGTCACGTAAGACAGCTTTAAGAAGTTTCCTGTTTTTGTTTTTGTCTTTGTGTTTGGTATTGTGGGTCAGGGAATGGTGGGGATACTCACTCCAACCCAAATCTTCAGCAATCTCACTCACCCTTGAAATAAGAGATTTGGACCCATCCTTCATTAGATGCCATTTGAGATTTTGATCTGTAAAATTCAACAATAACAGATGGTATAAAGCATTTTATTAAAGATAATAATGATCAACATTATCATAAATGATAATTGGCAAATTAGTGAATAAAATCTTCAAAAAAAATGGGATGCAAGTATGCAGTACAATTGATGTTCAAAAGCTCTGGTTTTAAGAATGCAGAAATACGATGTTTAAGGGCCTACATCCTTGGCTTTTGAAGATGAAATAAACTGGGTCACACGTCTCAAACAATCATAAAAGAGGGAGCATCTGGGCCACTAATCGTGTGGATAATCCCGTGGATTGCGGTTGCTGCCAAGATTACATAGCTTGCACTTTAATCAAAGTGGCAAAACCCCCCCAGAATTCCTAATCCATCAACAGCTTTTGGCAGGCAGTGTTTTGCCCCCAAATCGTGCTCAATCATTTTGCATAAAAATATAACTAATGCATTGTACGTCCACTGAGATAAAGCATTAGAAGGGTAGACAAAGGACAAGACCATACTTAGCTTGCCCTTTCCACCCTTGCACTTGAGAATTACCTAGTCTTGTCCGGCTCTCTCTCTCTCTACGTACTCCTACTTATCTCCCAAGACTGAAAAAGACTCGGACTGAGATCAGCTCCAAGTGTCATACAGCTCCAGCTCTTGGTGTTCTGGGTGGGGAAAATGAATCAAGAGATGAATGGGGTTGGCACTGAGAGTTACCAAGAGAATGCGTATGACAAAATCGATTATGTATTCAAGGTGGTGGTGATTGGAGACTCGGCTGTGGGTAAGAGTCAGCTACTTTCCAGGTTTACTAAGAACGAGTTCTGCTTTGACTCCAAATCCACCATTGGGGTTGAGTTCCAGACCAGGACTGTCACCATTAAGGGCAAAGTTATCAAGGCCCAGATCTGGGATACTGCTGGTCAAGAAAGGTTTGCTTCTCTCTCTCTCTCTCTCTCTCTCTCGCTTCTATATCCTCACTTTTGACATACTTGGCAAATGATTTGTTTCGTGACTGTCTGAATTCTTAACATTCCATGAATATTGGATCTAGCAACATTATGCTAATCGGAGAATGCTCCTCTGCCCTGCAATAACTGGAAAATTATTAGGCACTTGTAGAATTAGATAGGGTGATATTTAAATTAGTCAGTATTTATAGCCAGTAAGTAGATCAATCAAGTAGACTTGGCTGTAGTGTGAAGATTCATCTGCCATCATATTATAAAAGAAGTTTTCGAGCATTTGCCGCGAAGCAATCCTTTACTGGAGAAAGGCACTAGCCTTCTCCTGCACTTGGGTAGATATTCACTTCCCAACCAAAGGAAAACAGAATGTCTGCAACATTACATGTGCTGCACATGGACTCGTGGAGTTTACACGGATACTAAAATTAATCCCATGTAAATATGTTAGGTAGCAGGCATTAAAAGAGTTGTGTTAGGACAATGATGAATTGGCACCTAGGCGGACTGGCAAGAGGGCACATTTGTTGAGAAGGGGATAGAGACAAAGAAGCAGGGCCTCTCGGGCCCGCCCACCATCATCATCAATCAATCGTCGAAAAATCCCTTCAATCTACTTTATCTTATCATTATAATTTTTATAAATTTTTATATAAAATATAATAAATAATTTAATTTTTTTTAAAATTTAAAATAATAATAATAGTAAAAAATAATATTTTAATAATATTTTATTCAACTTTTAACTTCTTTTTTTTAATTCATTTCATCTCAACTTACTATCCAAACCTAACCTATCTGTTAAAGTCACCCTACCTTCTTCTTCTTTTTTTTCTCTTAAAGTCACCCTGCCTTCACTCGATAGTCGATACAGCGTATATTAAATAACATATGAATTTTATGAATTATCATTTTTTATTTTAGGTTTTGTCATATTCGATTATACTTGAAAAATGTTTTAACCACAAAGAGATCTCATAAAAATAATTCTATAAATTAACGTGATTTAATGTGATAGGTTAGATTATATTTTTATTGTAAGATAAATTTAACATATTATTATATAAAATAAAATCGTATCAATTTATGATTTTATTTTTATAGATTCTTGTTGTCACTGCAAGACATCTTTTCACACTTTTTGACGTGGCACGGTTAGGTGGATGTCCATTGAAGTAGTAAACATACGAACTTACTCATCTATGTCTATGAATGAAAAATGCCCATGCATAATTTCACAAGTAAAACTAAAAATCTACTAATGTGTGCAATTCACCAAAATACCTAGGTACAGAGCCGTGACAAGTGCATACTACAGGGGAGCACTAGGGGCAATGCTGGTATACGACATAACAAAGAGACCCAGCTTTGATCACGTTGCAAGGTGGGTGGAGGAACTCAGGGCCCATGCAGACAAATCCATTGTCATCACTCTCATTGGCAACAAAGCCGATCTCGTGGACCTGAGGGCAGTGCCCACTGAAGATGCTATGGAATTTGCAGAAAACCAAGGCCTCTTTTTCTCTGAGACGTCAGCCCTAAGCGGTGACAACGTGGACACTGCATTTTTTAGACTGCTAGAAGAAATCTATGGTGTGGTTTCTAAAAAGACTTTGGAATGTGGCAATGGAAGATCCAACGGTGGTGGTGGTGGTGATGCCATTGGGCTTAAAGGGTCCAAGATTGATGTCATTTCGGGTTCTGAATTGGAAATTAGTGAGATGAAGAAATTATCTGCATGCTCTTGTTAGGTGTTCATATAATAAGAAGAAAATTAGGGCATCATTGGGTTTGATTATGATGTCTTTTGTGGGTGCGTGTATCTTTTCCTATTAATGTACTAGGAAAGGCAAATTCGACCTGCTTTTTTTTAAAAAAAATATTTGTGGGGGAAAAAATTTGGTATCATTCAAAACACAAATTGGGTTATGAACCAATATGATATAAAGGTATCTAAGGTTTTTTATCCCAACTAATTCCTTGGACATCTATACTCGTTCTGCACTCATTAGGTAATGAAAATACTTTAGCCACACAAAATTTTACAAAAATAAACTTATAAATTGTTGTGACTTGACATGATATATCAGACTGTAAAGTTACTTTTATTATAAAATAGATCTAACAGATCACATGAAACTATAGTTTTACTTTTATAAAATCCTATAGCACTTCTAGTATGTAATTATTAGTAACATAAATTCATTGTCTCCCAATCATTGAGTTTAACTTCAATCAAGGCATGATATTAATTAGGTCATTTACATCATTGACACACCAGTTCTTTGTGGGACAATAAAAAGTATACCTACAATGAATCAAATTATTCAAAATTTGTTTTAATATTTTAAAATATATTATTGAAAATAATTTAGAGCAATTGAGTCATTTAAAAAACCCACAGAATTTAATATCAACTTTTCACTGAAGTTGCTACTCTCTTTTTAGATCTGGAAACCATTTCGAGGGAAAGCTGATCAAGCAAGCATGGGCATGTACATGGGCTTTGATTGTTAAGGCTCAGCCCAGAATTTAAACAGCCCTGTTGGTCAGCCTGGTTTAATAATTTTCACTCAATCGGAAACTTGCTCCGGGCACCATAAATGTAGCTATATCTTTCTTTCATTCATTCTTTCTTCTTCCTTTTTTAACCCTTTTTGGAATCAGGAAAAAAAAAAAAAAAACAGAAAGAGTGAAAATAACCAAACCCTCTCAGGTCTCAAATATGTTCTCCCGTCATCAGTGAGGATTTGACTGCTGGAAATATGGGCTGCCAAGGCCCATAAAAATCTAGCGGCCCAACCCAAGAAGAACCCAATTGGCAGGTGAGAATGCTAAACTTGCCTTGACGGTGAGCGAACTCATGATTCATGGCGACATAACAAAGAAAGGCAAACAAACAACCTATAAGAATCGAAAAATATTTGTGTTAATGATATTTAGAAATGAAATATATAAAAATAGCTGAAAATACTTATATTTTCAAACAAGCCCTTAACGATAACAAAATGGAAAACCAGGCATCGCATGTAAGAAGCCGTCAACATCGAATAAGAGCATACTAGAAGCATTAAACACAGCCCTGATCCAGGGCAGACATCACATAGAATGTCTTCCATATAGTAACATAGATCTAACATTAATAGGCCAAAACATGAGGTAAAAGAGGTTCCATCATCTCAACATAACACTGTGTTTTTTGTTTTCGATGAAGAAGGAGTAACTTGAATACAAGGTCTAGACGTTGGGAACTCATCATGTATCCACACTAACTTATAACAAAGTCAGCCTCTATCATTCATGCTCATATTTTATTTTCCTATGAAAGAAAATTACACATAACACATTAAAACAATAACTATAATCTAAATTAGAACACATGTAGTTTCAACAATTACGTGTAGCCATTCAAGTTCACAAATCAAGATTGCTTTTGTACAAGAGTAACAAGACTATATGGCTCAACCCTAACTCGTTTATTTAATTAAACATGTCAAACCACTTCCTATAATAAAAGTGTCATATCATTTCACCTATGTAACATTTTTAATAAATTAATTATATTGAATAGATTAAAATATCTCGTTTCAATTTATATTAAAATTAAGCAGATTCAAATGATTGATTTGATTTGATTAATATAATTTCATATCAGATAATCATAAACTATATAAATTCTACAAATCCTAGATTCATGACAAAAGTCGAAAATATAAACTAACTTCTCAATGAACATATAATTAGTACAATATTAAAATCAGATTTTTTTTATTTGACCTTATTTTTATTATTTATTAGTAAAATGAATACAAAGTATAGATTCTTATAATAAAAGTCTCATGATAATTAAAAATCAAGTATGTATATAAGACAAAACGTCTAATAATCAAATCAAGTTTTGTCATAGATATTGATATTATCTCTAACAATGTATACAATCTATCTATACATGATGAATTAGGTGTGCAAAAAAAAATAGAAAAAGCCATTTTAGCTTGGTGTAGGTAGGACAGAAAATCTTCGAGCATGCATCACCCTCAAACGATTTTAAAATCTTCGAGAGAAAATAAAAGAAAAGAAATATCTCTATCGATCATTAGTTGTGAATTTTTTGGTGTATTTGTTTTGTCATCTTTGTGAAGTAGAAGTTTGTTGGGCAAGTACCCAATTTACATTCTTCAAAATCAAACCAAACGTGATGATGAATTAGGTGTGATTTGGTGACAACTGAGAAGCCAAAGAGAGAGTTGCATATGTATTACTTATCACTAAGAGAATATAAAAAAGTGGGGCGGGAAAAGGATATTTTTCTTTCTTCCGACAACCACCAAAATATTAGCCATTTTGTGATGAATGGTTTCGTCTTTTGAGAAGTAACAACGTCAATGACATGTGACAAAGTAAAAATAAAAAAATGGAACTTTCACCCACGTCGTAACGGGTTCTCTTGTTGCTACATCTCCGGACAAAACAAAACAATCTGACTACTGTCAAAACTGATCAGCATCTGGCCGCAATGCACGCATCCTTGTGCGTGTGTGCAGGCACCCGTACTGAAACAAACGATGATTGCGCGGTCATGTGCTCGTGCTCGTGCTTGTGCATGCATGGTACCAACTTCTTAACGTTCTAATTTTAAGGAAAAGGTTTTCTTCTTTAATTTTTTAAAAATAATGTTATATTTTATTTTATATTTTTAATTATTCAACGTTGAAAATGATTTAATAATAATCAATAAAAATGTATCTCATAATAAATATGATTGAAAATAACAAAATTACGTTGTTATAGGAAGAAAATTCTATAACTTTTTTAGAGTCAATCTGTCAGCTCTAAGCTCCTACTTTTTAAATAATTTCTAGTATGATTCAAATGACAAAATGGAAAAGTAATTTTTTTATTTCTTTCATTCGAGATCCTTATGATCCATAATATTAGATAGAGAAATGTTATACATCAATCACTATTCACTTTTATATCTTACACTTATAATTTTTTTTTCCATAGAATATAGATGTATTTTTATAAGATGTGAGATATGAAATAGTGAACAGTTGCTAAAAAGAAGAATTTTTATAATATTTAATATGAGTGGAATTGGGTCCAAAACTTTCAATTAGACACTTGATAACAAGCATTCATAGGTACGCGGTTTGAGATGATCATTAAGAACCACATGTTTCAACAAACATAAGGAATCACCAAAACTCAATGACGTAATGGCTTTCAATTGAGAATAGTATGCGCATTATTGGTGCAATCAGTTGCTTCTTGTCTGTTTTAACTCGGTTAATCTGCTTTTTAACACTATTTTCACCTCAACCTCTCAACAACCACTTTATTCTTCATGGAACATCATTCTCTCCTCCATTATATGATTCAATTATATTCACATATTCACCATTAAATTAAAGTTTTGAGTGAAAGGTAATATATATAATTAAGTTAATAAAGTTCATTTAAAGTTAAAAGCATCTTTTAGTTTTCGTAACACACGTCTTTTTGACTTCTTAACTCGTGCCTTTTTAGTTTGGTCCAAGTACTCTTTTTTTTTTAATCTGGTCCAAGTACATAGCTAGGAGGTGACAATTTGTTCATATCGTGTTACATCATAGGTATTTAACTATATAGATCAACCAGAATATAATAATATGTTAATATCATATAAATCAATATGATATTACTCATTTCAATATATTTCATGTAGATAGATTGAACTAACCTACATAACACATTTAACCTGATTAATATAATTTCATATAAAAGTCAAAATTTATATTTATTAGTAGCCACAATATTTCAAAAAAAAATATATATACGAGTATAGCCTTATAGGTCCAGAATTAACCAAAAATATCAATATTTTTCACATTTTAACTTATAATAAAATTAATATTATAAACTCAATAATAATAAATACAAGTATAGGTCCAGAATTACAATTCTAACATTAAAAAATAAACATATTGAAAAACATCAATATTACAACTCAACAATAATAAAATTATAATTTTAAAATAAAATGTAAACGGGTTATTGCAGATTGATTTCAAATTAAACGGATTGACCTGTTTATTAATCGTGTATTAACGGCTCAACTTGTTTTTACCCGAACCCATTTATATCAAATTCAAACTCATTAATTTCGTATTATGTTTGTGTTGAATTCACGAATCATTTCACATATTGTCATCCCTATACATTGACATACCATAAACAGATTTTTTTAGTATTATCTTCATTACAGAATTTGGGAGATTTCTCATCGGTAACATAGAAATAACACAGAAATTTGTAAGATTTATCAGGTGGGCGCCAAGTCGTTATTTGTTAAAGATTCTATTTATGGTTCAAAGTATAAGCTTTATTCCATATATTTTTTTTTCATTTTATAAATTTAACTATTTCTACGATTCTACAACTAACTCAATAATTTCTAAACAGATTCTGCATATTATTATTATTATTATTTGAGAATATGAGAAAACTGGGAAATGAAAGGTTTGAAATGGTTTTATTTATGGAACTACTCAATCAGGGACGGTGGAGGACGAGTATAGGGTGGCAGAATATATGCTTGCCCACTCCAGCTAGGCACTCTGGTTTTAGTCCAAATTTAGATACGTATCACACAACCAGCTGTTGGCCTCACACCCAATACATACACCCCGATTCTCCATGATTTGCATTTTTTCTTTATCCGTTGGTTGTGTTTCCATCTTCGATTTTATTATTCCAATATACATGCTGACGTCACATTGTCTATTTTAAGTGATAAATATATAAAATTACTTAAAATATGTTATACGTATGAGGAAAATGATATTTGGTTCTATGAGTTTGTCGATCAGAGTTACTGTTTGGATATTTTAAAACTTTTTTTTACTGATTAAGTAAGTGATTATTAATGAAGTGGTGTATTTTTTCTATTTTTAAAAAATGTATAAAGATATTTAAAATGATATAATTAGGGCACTAGTATTGGCTTGGTCAAAGTTAAAGATTGGCTAAAATTTAGATAATATGTACTAAAAATACTCTACATTGGATTGGCTAAGTCTAAAATAAAATAGACTTTTGCTACAGTGTTTGGCCAAAGATGGAGAATCACTATTGATTCACCAAACATTAAAATATTAATTTCTCACTTCAAGAAAATATTAAAATATTAGTTTCTCACTCCAATAAAAATACTATTTGGTTTGTAATTAAGAAATTTAGATAGAAATTTAAATGAGTTTAATCACTATTTTTTATTATTAACATTAAATGACTTTTAAGAATATAAATTTTTTAATATTAATTTAATTAGAATATAATTATTATTAATATTCAATTGGTAGAATTATAAAATGTGATACAAATAAATTAAATAAAAAAATTATTAATTTAATAATATTTTATTATTATATAGAGAGTAAATGGCTAATCCAATGTGGGGATTGAATGTAAATAAGATAGGTAAATGTAAAAATGTGTGATATTGACTAAAGTTTAGAGATACATTTAGCTAAGCCAATGCTAGTACTCTTAAAGGTGCAAAATCTATAATTAAGAGTAATATTGATCTTTTGGGCAAGACGTGCAATTGCAAACCTTTAACAGTTACGTTACTGCAATATAATAAAAACCCTTTAACATAGCAAACTCAGAGATGGATGTCAATGGCTGATATAAATCCTTTTGGTTACGTAATTTACATAAGATATTTTGTTAGAAGTTGGATAAAATATTATTAAAATATAATAATTTAATATTATTTTTATTTTAAAATTTTAAAAAATTAAATTATTTATTATATTTTATATAAAAATTTGAAAAAATTTAAATGAGGAGATAGATGTTTTGTATTTCAAAACCGAGCCTCAAGGAAGAAAAATGAACAATTTTCGGCTGACTCAGTGCCTTAGGGCAAATTGACTTTATCAAATGGGGACAAATTACATCATCACCAATGATGAGCCCAAGAAAACAGACACCTTTTTTCTGAACAGGAAGACGAATAGCACCGTTTAGTGAAAAAGAATAACAAAAAAGTATTTAAGTTTAAAACATTACACAACATGTTAACTTAGAGAAAATGATCTGTTCAAACTTTAATTCTATAAATTTTGCAAACATTGTTACTAAAAAAGAGTACCGATATGCTATTGAGCCATCTGAAACTTATCATCTAAATAGTCCTCTTGACGTGGCACCGTCACGTAATGCTACATGATTTATTAAAAATAAGAAATTAATTCAAATTAAAAGGACGTCAAAAAATATAAAAAGATGGCTAAAACTTTGAGTTTTCTTTACTCATTTTGTTTTTGTGTTTTTAATTTTTTTTAATCGCTTGGAGTGGTATTACATCAAGAGAGTCTGAGCAGTAGTTTCATATACTCAAGTAACATTATTCTTATAAAAGTGTGAATCCCATCATTAAAAAAAAATGTAAAAAATTATTTTTTGGTGGATCCCAAATTTTAATATAGGACTTGACAAAACTTGTGCTTGGCATTATCTCGAGCGCATATGTAGACATGATTATTTGGGGATTCCTTCGAGAGCATCTCAAGGAAACCCTTTGGATCCCGGATATATATAAGGAAAAAGAAGCAAAATTCGTTATCTAAGGAGATAAAAAGGAAAGAAAAGATGATCTCTTTACTTGCATCATTTCAGTTATATCCACATGTATACACTAGAAAAGCACTTCCTCGAGTGAACATTCTTCTTCTACAGAAAAATACTCCACAAAGTCCTTAGATGATGCTTTAAAACTCAAATATAATACCAGGAAGGCCAAATGCATATGGCCTAATGACATAATACCCAAACCTCTAAAATAAAGGTATTGTGTTCGACCCCTTCCCCGAATCAAAAAAATCAAAAAAAAAAAGAAGAAAAAAACCAGGAAGAAGATTCATCACTCATATGACCTAATAACTTCACTGGAATTGGTTACATGATTTTATTCCCACAATGCCTTCCACAACAAAGAAAAACAAAACAAAATAAAACAAATATAATCAAACTTACTCTGTACATCAAGGAAGGAAACAGGTGTTGTCTTTCAGCTGTATCCTATAAATAATGAAGCCTATGTTGTCATTATTTACAAACTGATCAAGACATTCCAAAAGCAAACTTACTCCCCCATCAACCCTTTAATATATATATAAACATTACAGAATCATATATCAATTGGTATTTTATATCCAACAAAACATCCAACCAATAAATATAAAAAATAGTGGTTTTGGCTTTAAAGCCTTTTTTGCTTTTTGTGTGTTTTTTCGTGGCTCCCAAAGTAATGATAACCCTACAATATTATGTCTATCTAACTTAATGCTACATGTCGTGAACCCAGTGGAGGGAGATTCGACATGTCCATAAAACGTAGGGTAGGTCGATATTTTTACCCGAAACGTTTCGGAGTTTCGGATGCGGTCGTTTCGCCTTCCACCTTGTGCGCCGAGTCGTCATCGAGCAACTGAGAATGTGAGACTTTGTTGCTTTTCATCCTCAAGAAACCGTAGAATTTCCGGAACTCCCGAACGGTATGGCCGCCTTCGTTACTGCGAAACGACACTCCGGCTTCGTCCACAGACTTCCTCGCCCCGACGTTCCCGACCCCCCTCCCATCGCCGTCTGTTTGCAGCGCAGTGATGACCGATTTTATAGCCCGGCTCGGAGAATTCCGGTTCGCAATCATCAGCTCGCCGATCTCGGCCGGGCTCAAGCTCGCCCCGCTTTGGAAAATCTCCTCCACCTGAGGGAAGAGCTTGTGATCCTTGAGACCCAAGTAGCTATTCGCCAAGGTTTTGAAGGCCAGAAAATCACAGAGAGGAAAATGGATATGAACATCGATACGACCGGGTCTAAGCAGAGCTGGGTCAACGTGTTCCTTGCTGTTCATCGTGAAAACCATCACTCTCTCTTCGGCGCAGCACGAGTTTAATATCCCGTCCATGAAGTTCAATACGCCGGACAAGCTCACACCAGTTGATTTCTCCTTGAGAAACCGATCGAGTTCTTCCATTACAATGATGGACTTGCTCTTCGTTTGTAAAAGAAGCAAATTCAGATCCGAGTCATTCAACACCTTCGAGAGATCGATAACGTAGACATCGTAGGATATGAAATTCGCCATTGCGGCCACGAAACTCGATTTCCCAGTTCCGGACGGCCCATATAATAGAAAGCTTCGTTTCCAAACACGGCCTAGTCGGTGATAGTACTGTTTGGCTTTGAGGAAGGATTCGAGGTCGGACTTTACCTTGTTTTTGAGATCTTCTTCCATGGCGATGGTATCGAAAGTCGAAGGGTGCGTGAAGGGAACGGATCTCCACCGTACGTTACCACCACCGCGGGGATAATGATCGACGCCAACGCCGTCGTCGTCGTATCTTTTAACATTCATGTAGAGCTTCAAGTCTCGCTGCTTCCTCTGCTCGATTTCATCAGCCACCGTGTGGATGTGCTGGAGATACGGCCGGACGATTCTGCGCTTATCCGCTTTTCTGACCTTCAACACGAAACTTCTGCAATCCTTTCGCTCGACCTTGTCGCCGTTACTCCAGGTTACTATCGCGCCGAGAAAGTTGTCGTCGACGGTCTGGTGGGGGTCGAGACAGAGAACGATGTCGTTTGGCTTCTTGCCGGTGACCAGATTGGTGAAATCGGCGTCGTCGAGGGTAGACAAGGAGTTAAGGTAAAGGGAAACCTTCCGATAAAGCTGATTCTCCTGCATGCCTTCATTAAATTCGGGTACTTTGAGGAACTGGTGCACATGAAAGCAATCTTCGATCCATCTCCACCATTTCTTCACGATGTAAATCAATCCTGTCTTGAACAGAAGCACCCGAATCACCACGAGAAAACAAACAATCGTAATCCCAAGAAGAACCAGGTTTCGAAGAATCATCGTGTCTGGCCTGTACTGATCAGGCAGAAATTCAGACTCGCTTTTTTTCTCTTAATTGGTTGTTCCTAAAGAACAAGATTGGACGAAAAGAGAACTTTTATGGGAGGAGAAACCATGCTTGTGGGAGAGCGACAGGAGGAGAGAAACTTGGGTTTGAAGATTTGTGTAAAAGAAGTACTGAAGAAGATGGGGGAATAATAGTTCAAACGTATGGAGAAGTGTATATATATAAATATATATTATATATATATTTATGTATTTGCCGAAAGACGGCAACTTGCCCGCAAGTGTACAGGGTAAAAGCGAGAGAGAGAGAGAGAGAGAGAGAGAGAGCTGTAGGAATAGAGTCCGAGGGAAAGAGGGAGTGAGGAGGAGGAAGCCGACTGGAAGAGAAGAGAGTATTGGTTTTAACTTTCGGGATGTTTATATTGAGAAAATCGCCTTTTATTTATCTCTCCGTCATTTCGAGCAACTTTCCAGCCAGAGTCTAGCTAGCTAGTTTATGATTTTTCTTCTTCATTTATTTAATTTATTTATAATATATATAAAAATAAATAAATATGTAATTATAAATTAATGTTATTTATGGAGTTTGGCTGGCTTTGGCTTCCGTCTCGGGTATGGAATATAATCTCCAATCATATCATGCTTTGGTTTTCATATATTATTTGCCACCCGTATACACTGCGCCCGCGGCAGATCTTTTCACTTTCTTTGATGGAGACGCCCCACGGTCCATTTGCTGCTCACCCACACGTCCTAACATGATATAATCGGTTTTGGCACTGTTTTTTATTTTATTTTATTTTTTTAAAATGGCGTTATATATCTTTATTTTAGAGTTATAATCAGATCTTAGGATTTATGTGAAAAGAAATTTCTAACTGTAATTAAGAAAAATTTATAAAATATTTACTTTTTTATTGATATACTTAAAGTAATGAAATTTGAAATTCAAAATTTAAATTTAAAATAAAGACCGATAATACGAGTTTTGTATGTAAAATTTTAAATACATATAATACTATTCATATGAAAATAGACATATAAAATAAGTCAGTATTTATTATTGTTTGTATAAGATTCCACACAATCTTATACTTCTTTATATGTCTAACTTCGGTTGAATATTCTCTATAATTTTATAATCCAAATATTTTTTACAATTGGGTTAGATATAGAGATAACATTAATCCATTCCATATTGTTTTTTTTTTTTTAAATAGTCGAAGGTCACATGTCTAAGAATGACCTCCTCCTGAATTTATTAAAAATCCTCACTTATGGCGAAGGAATACCATGGACAAAAACAATGTCACCTTAGAGTTTACAAAAAATATCAAAAGATCAAACAACTCAGGTGTCCAAAAAAAAAAAAAACACAGAAAAAAACTAAAGAACCTAAAAACACAAAACATCCACCAAACTCAAGCCTGCCCCAACTCCAGATTATTGGTGCCTAATATAGGGAAGACCACATTTATCAGTACGTACAAGGCCACAAAAAGGTCTCTCTCTAAACTCCTCCCCCCAAAAATCGAAATGTCGACCCATCACCCCCTCCTTAGCAAGAAAATCTGCAATCATGTTTGCTTCTCGATAAATATGCCAAATACTGACATTCATCAAATGAAATAAATGAATTGTTTCTTCCTAAAAATCTCATAAATATCAAAATTTATGCACACTCGACCTAAACCAACCGACAATCACCATCGAATCCAACTCTACCAAAAAATCTCTCAACCCAAGTTGATGACACAACTTTAAACCATCAAGGAAAGCCCGATATTCGGCAACGTTATTAGTGGCATATCCATAACATCGCGCAAATCCTGCAATAATCTTACCATAGTGATCTTTAATGACACCACCCCCTCCATACATACCTGGATTACCACAGGATCCTCCATCAATATTTAACTTTACTGATCCCACACCCAGCCTAGTCCAAGCAATCTTCTTCACCTCCCTAGTACTCACTGGCACTATTAGACAGTGTAGTTCTTGCAAGATCAAAGCATCTCTTCCATTAAACTTTTTCAGCTTCCTCAAAGAAGTTGAAAGCTCCACAAAAAAACTTTTAACACATCGCACAATCCGTTTCCAATCAAAAATCCCCCCCTCCATACACGCTGTACATCTCACCTTCCAAATAGACCATGTAATAATAATCGGCGCAACCCCTCAAAGCCAACCCACTTGAGAAGACGTGGATGCCCGTAGACACCAAACATTAACAATCCCTTGCCAACTTCTCAACTACGGCATCTTGATCCCAAACACCCCAGCAAAAAAATCCCAGACCCTCCTAGTCCCTTCCCCATCACACAAAACATGATCAAGTATTTCCATTTGAGCAACAACGCAACAATTACACTTTGATATAATCAGAATACCCAGCTACCTAATCCTTTCATCCACTAGTAGCGCTTGAAGACGAGCTCGCCAAACCATAAACGACATTTTCTTTGGGACTTTATTTTTCCAAAGCTATTTCCTCCACAAGCAAATTGGACCCTTGTGCCTAATTAATTCCTAGGTAGATTTAGACGTAAATTCCCCATCATCAACTAGCTTCCATACATAAAAATTAGTTTCCCCTCGTAGCCTCAACTAGAAGCTTACAATTTTCTCCACAATCTCCTCTCCAATGAGCTGCCATACTTTAGACAAATCCCAACCATAGAGAGGACTACCATCAACTAAGGGCATTATTGGCCACTAACTACTTGCTCGATGATTGTTCGAACTCTGCCTTTCAAATGTGCTCAGTGCATGCCATCCTCTCTGCTCTATTAGGAGTTTTATGGAAGAAATGCTTAGCAGGGAGAAATCTAAGTATAGTGTGTGAGATCAATGGTGTTTTTCAAGTTTAGAGGCAGCTTTGCATGTCATACGATTCAGAATTAAAAAAATAAAATAAAATAGAGAGAAATTTGGTAAGAAACTCATTGATACATAGTACACTCATGGAGTATGAAAATGTATTGATGGAGATATTAGACAAACTTATTCGCTTTTTTAATTAGGAGTGTGTAACTGGATCCGGATCCGGATCAGTTATGGAGATATTAGACAAACTTATTAGCTTTTTTAATTAAGAGTGTGTAATCGGATCCGGATTTGGATATCCGGCCATAATCGACCCGGATTCGGACTCTAAAAATCGGGTCGTTATTCACCTGAATTATTTTCGAGCGGATAACTGGATTCAATCCGAATATCCAGATTATTTTTTCTTTTTTTGGCTATAAATCTGGATATCCGGATTGTAACCAGATTTCTTAATATTTAAAAAAAAAATTAAAACTTTAAAAAATATTTTTATAGAAACTTTAAAAAAAAATGATATCATGTTTAAAATACCCAGATTTTTTTAAAAAATAATTTAAACACTTTTTTAAAGTTTTTTAAACAAATAAAATAAATAACAATGTAAAATAAATAATATTGTTGTTACATCACAATGCAAATATTAATTTTAAAAGAACAACATAAATAATAATACATCATAATTAATTAGACTAATACAATACTACTACTCTCACATCATAACTAATTGGAAGCAAGATTTTTTTTTTTAAAAGGGATCTGATTACGGATAACCAAGTCATAAAACCAGATCCGTAATCGGATCCGAGTTTCTCTCTACCGTCCGGGTGTAATCTGGACAATACACCCGGATTCCGGATTGGGAAAAAATGGGCCCCGGTTCTACACCCCTATTTTTAATAATGTTTAATTTGTCAAATAAAACATCAATAAGTTTGAGATTATTGCAACCACTTACCAGTCATAAATGAAAGTAGGAATATATATTTGGATTCCAAGTTCATCTAGGTCGTGATGCAATTTGGATAGTAGTTAATTTTAGGTTATCAAAATTATTACATTTTCTTTCCATTAATTAAGAAAAAGTATTTTCTCGACAAGTTTGCCCAACTTTATTGAGAAGAGTTTGTGAGACTACATAAAGGGTCAATGACCAATATTATCTCAATTAGAAACCGATGCTTGCCTCACAATTTTGGGATATATTGTAACCAATGGAAATTTTGAAAGGTCCATTTAAAATGGAAAATTAGATAATGTGTGATGCATTTAAGGGTATTTGGATCGACGACATATCTATAACATAATTTGCTTAGAAAAATTTTATTTATGAGCCGGTGTGAGTAACTCACATAATAAAACTTTTACATGATATAATTTAATTTAAAAGAGAAATTTTAAAATTTAAATATTACAAATCAAATACATATTACAATTTAAATTATGAAAATAATATGATCTACACACTAATTTGATAATAGAATAACTCATTTGCTTAAGCACGACATGTGGGAGTTCTTTATAGTTCTACGAAAACATGACATTGTTCCTTTTAATTTTTTTTTATAACCGTTAGTTACAATTAATTAATCCATTGATTTTTTTTTTTTTTTTTGCAATTTAAGCAGCCATGTTAATTAGCCTAATTTGGACTACTATGATCCAGTACTTTAGAATAAGATATTTTTTTTAAACTAAGTACAGTACTCATGTGTGCTGTAACTGATCAGATCAGAGTTTCAATATTTGTTTAGTTTGACAGTAGCTGTCCAATAATAGCTGTTGTTGTAGGGGTTTCAATATTTTTTAAATTTATTAATTGTTGGATGAAATTATGATAAATAATTAATGCTTTAAAGAGATGCTTAGATTTGGCTTTTTTATTTTTTGTATGATCAGAACTATATATATATATATATATATATATATATATATAAATTATTTTTATATTATTTTTTTGTTTTATTATTATATATTATTTTTAGTTGTTGAGAATATAGTGGAAGAAATAAAGGAAAAATTAGGTAGGCATATATATCATCAGTAAATTAGGAATAATCTATTCGTAGTTAATTCAATTATTTTTCATTTCCAAATAATTGTCCAACGTACGTTGTTTATAAGGATGATGATTTTTTATTTAGTAAACGTGAACGTCTTTGATTCTAGAGAACTATGAACAAGCTAGCCATGGCTATAGCTAGGGGAGGAAACAATGTAAGAGTTTGTACCAACCAGTGAAGGTAGGAGTGCAGAATTAATTGACTCCAACTCCAATCGGGATATATATATACATATAGTAGGATATTGCAGGAATCCTAAATTTCCCCGAAATCGGAGCGCCCCATGCACTCGCTGATCATATATTAATAATATATCATATCATATATAGCTATGTGACCATGTCAATATTGCAAGCATTTCTCATTCTTTTTTGCTAATAATTTGTAGGTCATGCAAGAAAAAAGAGGCCAACCGAGAGCTAGATCAGGGGCTATCTGATCACTATATATATATATATATTATATATATATATATATATATATATATATATATAGATAGCCAACGTACGACGTCGGATCAGTTGATCATGATGAGAGAGGCTACTTATTCTATCCATAAAAGTGGACAATCTATTCATTAAATTTAAAACGTTATATTTATAAAGCGGTATATTTTTTAAAAACATGTTTTATTATGAACTATTATAATTTTTAAGTTTCATTTCTTTTTTTACATATAAAAATATAAATCGATTGAATATTCTACTAAAAAATACTAATTCAATATTTATATTGTTTTATATTTTAAGTGGAGTCATATGACTCTGATGTGACATTGTACCTATAAAAATAGGCATTCTATCCATTAAACTTGAAATATTATATTTATGGAGCGGTAACTCTTTTAAAAATAATGTTTTATTATGAACTATTATAACTTTTAAATTTCATTTCATTTCTTATATATAAATATATAAACCGGTTCATGTCTCCACTCAAAAGCACTATTTCAACTTTTATATTGTTTCGTCAAATAAACTGTTTTATAAATTCGTTTTGAATTTCTCTATTATAAAACCCGATCTTTCTCTAACTCTCTCTCCCTCATAAACAACATATACAATAATTTGCACATTGCGCAAGTTATATGCTAGTAAACATAATTAAGGAGTCCCACTTCTTTTAAAATAAAAAGTAATTAAAATAATTAAATATTGGATAATATTAATTAAAAGTATGCACTAGGCAGATAGATTCTAAAGTATCCCAACTACTACTTATTATTATGTTTTGAGTAAACGTGAGCTGCATGTAACCGTGAATGGATTACTAGTACCGCTCGTTGCTTATAAGTGGAGGAAGAAGAGTTAGCCATAATTTGTAAGTATTATATATTATAAGCTTATAAATTAGTCAAATATTGAGATTATAGTTAATTAATTGTCTACTAAAGTACGTCTGATCAGCATCGTCTAATTATGATAGATGTTGTCCAAGGCTTTATAGTATCAAATTCAAGCATATATATATATATATATAATATCCCTTTTGCTTTCGGTTTCCAATCTCTTACTTGGTGACAATTTACCAAACGACCAGGTAATCCAAGTAACAGTACTTTCTTGTTGAAATTTTCTACGTCTGTATACATACAACATACATACATATATATATATATAGAAAAAGACTACTATGCCGCCTCAAATGTACCGCTCGGTTTGACTGTTTGGTGAAATTGTTTTTTTTTTTTTTTAATGTTGAAGGAATTGATTTTAAGTATATTGGTGTATTTTTTTTATTTTTTAAAAATATTTAAATAAATTAAAAAATGTGAATAGAAAAAAAAAATTACTTTTGTAACTAGCGGTAACACTATACAGTGCTAGTCAGGCGCTAGAGTAGCACCGCTCATATATATATATATATATATATATATATATATATATTAGGGGCTTAAAGTCATGGAGGTACAGATTTTTCTTTAATATTTGGTGTTGATGTTGTTTTTTTAAAAGGCATAGCGTGTAGAACGCGGGCGCGAACGAACACCAAGTGGCATCAGTCAAGGCAAAATAAGCCTCTTAGGATACTTTTGATAGATGAGAAAGTCATGAAATCATGAACTGGTGAAAGTTGAAGATCAAGCTGCAAGTGGCCCTATCGTTTCAAATTAGTTGTCTGAATCAACAATATTGGCAAGACTTCATGAACCCTCACCCCCGACTCTATTTCTTTGATCATTTAACCTTTTGAAATGCTTGTCAGCATTGAGATATTTTGCTCTCATCTCGTGGAATATTATACTTTGTAGTTTGTACGCGTACCTTTAAATAAATTAATAAAAATTATGATATATTTATATGTATATATATTACTTAAAATTATGATATTGTCAATGGTTATCTTTCTTTTCTTTTTTTAATCTATCTTAATGGTTAAGAGTAATAAACATTAATGATTTGAAATCACATGAATAATATACATGACGACCGGCCTAGCTACTACGTGTTATAAAGAGTTGACATATTTTATGATGAAGAATTTGAAAACAGGCTTATACAACTGTCTTTTATTCGGTTAAATCTCAGATCACTCATATATTAATGCGCTCACATGACACGAATCGGATAACTCATCATTTTTTTTTTTTTTTTTTTTTTTACGGATGAGTCGATTTATTAATCGATCAGATGAGATGAAATGATTTTAAATAAAAGTTAAAAATTGAATAAAATATTATTAAAATATTATTTTTTAATATTATTATTTTGAAATTTAAAAAAAATTAAATTATTTATTATATTTTATATAAAAATTTAAAAAAATTATAATAATAAGATGAGATGGAATCGTTTCAATATCTAAATGAGACAAAATAAATAAGTTATAAAAAAATGATATTTTGTAGTGTATTTTTTTTCTTGGTTTAAATACCAGCACAACAAAATTAATAATTTATTGAAATTTAATACTACTCATCAACTCAATTTTTATCATTTTATAATATAATATTAAATAATTAAAGATTATAATTTATTTTATTTTATTTATAAATTTATCATTTAATATTATGTTATAAAATAATAAAAAGATGATAAAAATTAAGATAACAAATAAATTGTTTTTTAAAATATTGATCAATTTTCGAGTCAGAAAATTAAAATGTACGTTTTTGGCAGACACAAAATCCACACGGAGTTAAATTGACGAGACCTTTGAATTATTAACGCAATCCTTCCACCTGGACACGCACACACGCAAAATTCGCGACTCTCTTTATTCTCCGCCAGCGCTCGCTTTCATATAACTAAATGCTAAAACCATGTGAAAATATATTCCCCATATATCCTATCCAATTAGTACGTACAGCCAGCCAAATGTCAACCCCGCCCATTAATATATCCTTGATCAGTAGTACTTGATTTTGGATCACTTTCAATGTTTCCTAGCTAGGGCTTCCCTACTTTTGATACTAATTTGTATACGTGACGCATAAGAGCATATATATTAGTTTATGTTTATGTATATGTATATGTAAAATTAAATTTGTATAATATGATTCTAAAATTATCTATATTAATTTATGTATATACATAAATTTAGCTAGTTATGAACAGTTGCTATCCAAACTATTCACTTTATCAAATATATTTTAATTGTTATTTCTCTCTCATTTCACTCTTTCTCTCTTAATCTTTTTCTCTTTTTTTCTCTCTCAACAACACAATAAATTTTCATATACACGTTCATTTTATTATTATAATATATTATATATATATTTTTTCATTTTATTATATTTTTAATATAATATATAAATTTTTTTATTATTGCATTTGTATTATTAATTTCAAATGTATGTAGTGGATGCTAATTACAAAATATATATATAAAATTTGATTTTAGAAAAAAATTAATAATAATATTATTTGGTCTCAAATATGCATAAGTCAATGTGAGAGTTTTGCTTGAATGACAAAGGTGGTTATGCAAAAGAGGTAATTTTACATATGCATATGTATAGACCAATACTAATGCTCTAAGATTAGCATATATAGGTTAATGTAGCAATTCATTGTTAATTAATTTAGAGTTTTTAATAATTAATTATTTACAAATATCCTTATTAAATATACATTAAATCCCTAAAACTTATCGCATCAGATAACATAAAAATATATTTCTATTTAACCCTTTTAGTAATTATAATGAGTTTTATAATAAATTATGTGGTAATATTTCGACTAACAAGTAGCAAAACTTGTTTAGAAACTTGTAAAAGTTAAATTAGATGAAGATGCGTGGAAACATTATATATATATAAATATACATATATATAGAGAGAGAGAGAGAGAGTTGTACTTGGAACTGGTTGATTTTGAATAGATTAGCCTGATTAATTTTGAAGTGATTAATATTTTAAACTAATCTATCTTACCTGGTTTGGTTACACAAAACTAAACTATCTTATCTCATCTCATATAATTATTACATTCTTTTTAAATTTTCATACAAAATACAATAAATAATTTAATTTTTTCAAATCTAAAAGAAAAAATATATATTATAATAATATTTTATTCAACTAGTATGCATATACTTTGGAAGGGGAATAAAGGTTAGGTTACCACTATTATTAAGAATATTAATAAGGAGTAATGTATTTAGATATAATTTTAGAGTGCAAATTTTATTACTATATTTATTACTATAGTAATAAAATTTGCACTACAAATTATACATATTTATTATATTAATCAATATTAATATAATATTTATTTTTTCTGATACATTTTTGCACTGCAAATTTGCACTATATTTATTATACATACTGATACTACAAATTTTATTACTATATTTATCAATATTAAGGTCGTTGATTTGACTCATGAGTATCTTGCTTAATTTGTTAATTCATATGGATTTATGCTATATTTTTATGTGAATCCCATGAGTATAAACAAAGACTACTTTCCGTACCAAAGATAACTCCATTCAATCTTATCAAATGCGCCCATAAATAATAAAAATAGATAGGAGATTCTAGATCACCAGGTTCTGATTGTGTCCAATATTGTACTAATATTGTCCAGGAGTAGTTCTGATTTTTGGCCAGACTTTTTGTGGACCTGCCTGCATGTGATGTGAGTGGGATATTAGAGAATATTATTATATACAATTTCGTAATTATGTATGGATTGCATATAAAACAAGAAATATTTACGTACGTAGGTGCCGCGGTTTTATTTTAGGGATGCCAAAATGTGTGTACCCAAACAAAGAATAAGAGTTGTGTGATGTGTGAAGCTGTTCCACGTAGAGCCACATGTACAAGTTGTATGCTTGGCGATATTAGTTATTAAAATCGACATATTGGCGTCTGCAATCCACCACATTTTTTAGTGCCTAGTGGTTTACTCTTCTGAACCGCATGCAATTCCTTTTTCTTTTTACTCGAGTCTTTTGGATAGCAATGCTAGCTTTTATATTATATATATATATATGTGAAAAATTCTATATCAAAGCTTATACCACCTATTTTTATCTAATTAATATATGATTTATCATTTTTATCATTATATTTTAATGCTTAAATATGTGTGTATTTAAATAGAATAACAAAAATGACAAATCACATGTTAGTTAAATGAAGGTGTGTGGTGTAAGACTTCCTTATAACATTTTTATAAAATTATATACAACCATGATCATCTTAAAGTGTATAAATCGATCTTACGTAGCTGCTTTTACAATTGAATTATATATAATGGATCTTTCTTTTGCACGTCTATCATCAATATGTTAGATTTCACGTTCATATCCATATGAATAAAGATTTAAAATTTTAAAAGATAAAACAATTGCTTAACTCGATAAAATTTGAATTTTTAAGAAGCAATTAAGTAGAACATGAAGACATCTATGGAGAAACGTTTTATTTATCATAGATTTTAGCATATTAATCAATCGATGTTGCATATTTTAAGTGACTCTCCATTTAAATGCTTAATATAAATAATCACTTAAAATACAACACGCCAACTTAATTACGTGACGCTGCGAAAGAGTTGTACGTGAGGTGTTTAAAGTTAGACTAATTATGTATAAATTGTTTATATGTTTTGGGGTTTAAAAGCAACGGCAAAGGAGCTGGATGATGACACATGACCACTGCACCAGCCCCGTGGAGGGATTACACGCCTCTCCAAAGTGGCATATTCTTGTGCCGAAAGTGAAGTTTGAAGGGCAGGTGATGAGAGTCCCCATAATTGCTACTTGTGGCTGCAGATGATTACCTAAAAAAGATACCCATGATCTGGTAGACAACGCAACAACCAAAATCTCAAGTTCTTTTCTCATTTTCTTTTCTAAGCCACAACATGCTTGTATTATATATGTGGATGTCAGCAGCCAATGATGCTAAGTTGCTCATTTGGATGGTGTATATAATTTATACATACATACACGTACATATATATATATATATATATATATTAGGGAACGGCTCCGGGTTGCTTGACATAATTATTTAAATAAATACAAAAGTGAAAAAATCAATAACTTATTTGTTTGGAAAAAGAAAATATAAGGTTAAAGAAAGATAAAAAATTAAGATTAAACAAAAATCTAAACTTCAGTAAAGTATGAGTATTGATCTGCATCTATATTGGATTATCTATTTACTTTCTATATAATAATAAAATATTATTAATTTAATATTAATGACCTTTTAATAAAACATGATCATTCATTAAATTCTACAAGAGAGCTACATGTCAAATGGTTAAAAATTTTAAGAGTTTTTTGGTAAAACAAAATTTAACAGACTTAAATGAAAAATAGGAAAAGTTAACAAAAAAATAACAAAAGTTACTATCCACATAACTACTTATCATAAGAGAGTTGATATATATATATATATATAAATATATATATTTATATGTAATTGGTTGTGGAGGCAGCATTATCATGGTTGGGCCTAGCTAAGGTTTTGTGCAGAAAGTTAAGAGTATAGGCCTACTTTTCCCCCTTTCTGATGACAGTAAGCCCATGGGCCGATGTAGATACAGAAACAAATCTAAAGACAACCCATATGTTGAGTTTTATTTGCTTGGAATTTTGTAGCCTGATTTTGGTTGTTTTGGTGGGCTACAATACTTGTTTTGGACCATGTTGAGTTTAATATATACACTTGTGTGTGTAATGTCTATCCAGAATCCATTAGTTTTGTTAGTTAAACATAACAGTACAAATCTTAATTAATTTCTAATTACACTTATTTTTCAATCTCACATTATAATGAGAAAAGTGATAATAAAATGACTGAATTTATAACCTTGTAGGATAACTCAGCTCAAACATTAAAATATGGAATTATTTTTTCAATGCGAGTAGTGAATGAATCAATTTGGGTGTTTAAGGAGTTAGGATTTTTTTTTTAAATTTTATTTATCATAATTGACTCCACAAAATTCTCATTATTGCACCCACTAAAAAATCTAGAATAATAATTTTCAATCAATATAATAGTGTTGGTTAAAAATGCTTCTCACATCAAGAAATTAAGCTCATGGATTTCTAACCATTGTATTTATGATTTACTTGATAATTCAATATAAATTTAAATATAGTAAATATATTCGGAGGCTCCCTATTAAGTGCTATGCATGATTCTTTAATAATTTCTAGCTTGATAAGGGAAACCACAGAAATTGAATCTGCTAATGCAGATTACCGATTCGATTAGAAACTTATAATATCGTACCGCTCATAGTTATTGTTTTTTTTTAACTCAAATGTGTTTCCTTTATTGTATAACCAGTAAGTATTCAATCAATATAGTATTTCTCACTAAGAATAGTATTTGTAATCTGTTGAGGGCCTTCTTCTATCCATACCCTCTCCTCTAAAAAAGAAAATGCTAATTTTGCAAGTTTATATGCTACATTGTTTGCTTCTCTATACACAAACCTAACACTCCAATCTAAATTTCCATCAAGAATCATTCTGGTATCCTCTATAAAAACCCCATAATTTGCTCACACTTCTTCACCACTACTCAAAGCCTTCACTACAAGCTGTGAATCCCCTTCCAATTCCACCTTTGCTAGTCCCAGCTCTTGACATAGAATTGCTGCTCTCCTTAAGGCCAATACTTTTGCTATGCTCGACTTCATTTGGAATTCAGCAGTTGAACATAAACATGCCAAGACATCACCTTGTGGATCCCTGATAACAACACCAATACCCACTCTCTTTGTCTAAGAGTCCACCGCAACATCCCAATTTACTTTCACTCCCCCCTCAGATGGCTTTTCCCACTTAGCTTCTTCTCTGCTCATGCTTATGTTGTTCATGCCTCTTTGTTGGAGTTGTTTTGCTTCATTGAATTCCTCAATTGTCAGTTTTGCAGCTTTTAAGACACTCCTAGGATCATCGAACTTATTCTCAAAGATCAATAGGTTTCTTCTCAGTCATATGTTTTTCATAGTGTAAGCCATTAGCTCTACTTCTTCCATAGTCAAACTCTGGTTCACTCTTCTCCATAGCTTTGCAAACTCTACTTCTGTATTACATCATTTCTGTACAGGGCTATCTTCTTCTAACCATACATTTGAAGCTGCAGGGCAGCACCATTGTACATGGATACTTGTTTCAACCTCCCATTCACAGATTGGACAGAGCATTGAATCAGTTTGTTTCTTGAAGAGGTTGGCCTTGGTAGGAAGAGGATCATGTCCAGGTTTCCTCATAAAATACTTCACAACACCTTGCACATTCAAGTCCCATATGTTTCCACAAGGATTCTGAATTTTCCTTCCCTGATGACTCACCCTTCACCCTTTTCATTCTCTCTTTCTCCAGGTAGTAGGCAGATTTTACAGAAAATCTTCCATTATTTGAGGGACCCCACACCATTTTATCCATTGCTCCCCACCTACTAAGGGGTAAGCTACGTATTTTTTCAGCTTCCACTTTGTTAAAAGTGTCATAAATCAAGTTTTTATTCCAGCTTGCAGTATTAGGATCAATAAGTTGATTCATGTTTGCTTCACAATGTAAATTCTTTAGAGGGGATTGCACTTTGTAGGAATTAGGCATTGCAACCATTTGTCTTTCCATACTTTGATTTCGCTCCCATCCCCTACCCTCCACCTTATACCCTCCTTTACAAGTTCAATAGAGGACCATAAACTCCAAATGAAAGAAGGACCACCCCCCAACTTTGCTTCTGTCAACTTTTCAGCTTTATAGTATTTTTCCCTCATGATCTTTGCCACCAGCAAGGAAGGAGAACTCAGCATTCTCCAGCATTGCTTAGCTAACATTGCTTTATTATAGGTTTCAATGTCTTTGAATTCAACCCACCATCCCTTTTTGAATCACCCATTTTCTTCCAACTCCTCCACTAGATTTTGTGCTCATGTTTATGCCCCCACCAAAACTTGGCCATTAGGGAAGAGATCTCTTGGCAGCTTAAACACACTCATGGAGAATGTTTGTATAGCCTGCACCATAGCTTTTAATAAGACATCGTTCCTTGCCTGTGATAAGAACATGTTCTTCAAGTTATTCAATTTTGACCAGACCCTCTCATTCACAGTTCTAAAAGTGTTGTATCTTGATCTACCAACCATAATTGGTAAACCAAGATACTTTTCATAGTTTCCACACACAGACACCCCAACCGCTCTCTGAATCTATCGTCTTAATGATTTTGCAGTGTTAGAACTAAAGAAGATAGTAGTTTTCTGCAGGTTCAACAATTGTCCCAAGGTTTTGCCATATAACTCCAGCAACCCATGAATCTTTTACCACTCATCCATTTTTGCTCTACCAAAAATTACACAGTTATCTACAAAAAGTAGATGTTGATCCTTGTTCCCTACCAAAAATTACACAGTCCACTCAATTTTGTCATATTCAGCTTCAATGTCATGCTTCCGATCCCCCTTTGTCTTGTCTTCATCATGTGCAAAGTCTCATAAGCTATCATTACATTGTCAGTTATTAGCCTTCCAGATATGAAGGCACTTTGGTTGCTGGAGATAATTTCTGAGAGCAATCTTTTCAATCTATTAGCTAGGACCTTTGAAGCCAGCTTATATATTACATTGCATAAGCTGATGGGTCTAAACTCATTATTGTAGATAGATTCTTCACTTTTGGTATAAGGGCGATATAAGTATAGGGCTTAGCAAAAATCCGAAAAATCCGATTCTGAATCTGACTCCTCTTCGGTTTTGCTCCAACTCTAACAAGTTGGAGTTGGAGTCAGAGTTGTTGACGGACTGACTCCGACTCCGACTCTACTCTGATCCGACTCCGACTCCACTCCGATCCGACTCCGCCACTCCGACTCTGACTTCGTCTTTGATTTTATACATATTTTATAAAAATATGTGTTTTTCAATATATTAATCATTTAAATTTTATACTACTATGTCTTATATAATTAGTAAAACTCAATTATATACTAGTATGAGCTAATTATTATAAAATAATATATTTATACTATAATATATATAGACTAAATTGATTAATAATAGTTTAGTATATGTAATTATTATACTATTACAATATTACTACCATGTAACACTAAATTACTAATGTATAAATATAATAACATGTAATACTAATGGATAAACACTAATCTATAAATTTATAATAACATATAATACTAATATATAATACCTAAAGTATTAATCATATAAATTTTATACAACAATTTCTTATATTAATTACATTTTTTGGCTTAATAAATTTTCAACATATTCTTTTTGATAAATATATTAGTAATACTAAAGATCATTACAACTTTCTCAAATTTCAATATAAAATAAAATAAATAATTTAATTTTTTCAAATCTCAAAACAAAATTAATATTAAAAATTTATTATAACAATATTTTATTTAACTTTTTAACTTTAATCTCAACTTATCTTATCTGTGAAAACAAACGAAGTTTGACACACCTGTGCCCAGATAAGCCTACACGTTGGTTATTGGTTATTTAGACATTAGTCTTGTTCGTTCGGTCTTTTTTCTTTTATTGTATTACAATTTTTCTATGATTGAATTTGAAAATGATAATTAAGATTTGAAATAATATACAAAAAATTATCAGAAAAATCGCTGTTGGGATAATAGATATGGAACAACACTATGGTAGGTGATTGGTGAACAATCTGAAGATTATATCTGAAGCCTCTCATTTGTTCGACACACTTCTGAGGTACTTTTTCGAAACCCCAAAGCAAAAATGAACCGAAAACGTGGAGAGAGTTCCTCCCTTGGAGTCTTGGGTCTTGCTTCCTACGAGGAGGAAAAAGGTCAGTGGGGTCCCCTTATTAGAGTTGCTAAAGATCAACAGAGGCGACCGACGATATTAATTGAATTCAAACCCCATGTTGAAATCTCAGTTCCTTATCTTTTCTTGAACAAAGTCGAACGTCTCAATTTCTCTGCTCAATAAAATTCCGGACCGAAGGCAATGGCAATCACTCTCAGCCTTCTCAGGCTCCCTGTTCTTCCCCAGAAGCCGCTGCACTCCCACTCAAAACTGCCAGTTCCATCCAACCCAACAAAATCGTGCATCTCCAAAGACTCGGCAATCAACCCACAGCCACTCTTCCATGCTCTTAAATCGGCTTCTCTTCCCCTCACAGCACTTGCAATACCATTCATTCTAGACCCGAAGGCAAGTACCCTCACCCCAATTTCAGATTTCTTGTGCTTTTTCTTGTTTTCGTTTTAAAATTGTAAACTTTGAAGTACTCTGACTTTGGTGGGGGTGAATTTGATTATATAGGATGCACTTGCTGTTGATGGGGAGTTTGGAATATTAGAGGGAAGGTCTTTTGCACTCATTCACCCCATTGTGATGGGTGGTTTGTTCTTCTACACTTTGTGGGCTGGGTATTTGGGTTGGCAATGGCGGCGAGTCCGGACGATACAAAATGAGATTAACGAGCTCAAGAAGCAGGTGAAGCCTACCCCGGTTACTCCAGACGGGACAGCAGTGGAAGCGGCACCTTCTCCGGTTGACCTCAAAATTAAACAACTCACTGAGGTAGGTACCTTGTAACTGATATTGTTTTGGAAGTTCCTCTGACATAAAAGGCATTTTATTGGAAATTTAAGTAGTATTAGCAATGCCGGTTTTCTTTTTGCTCGACAATAAGGAAAGGAATCGTTGATAACATTATCGTCTGAATGGAATTTCCGGTTACAAAATGTTTATTTAAATGACATTGCAATATTTCTAGGACTATTAAGTTGGCAGCTTTATTTTTGTCACAGAAATGGGTTTTGAGTTACGCTGTTTATTTATTGAAAACAAATGTATAACGCTCACTCTAGGTGTGACTGAGCTCTTGGTTTGTCAAATTCAGGAGAGGAAGGAGTTGCTGAAAGGATCTTTCAAGGATAGGCACTTCAATGCAGGGTCGATACTGTTAGGATTTGGAGTGTTCGAGTCTATTTTTGGAGGAGTAAACACATGGTTTAGGACAGGAAAGCTATTTCCAGGGCCCCATTTGTTTTCTGGTGCAGGTAAATCTACTGCTTTGCAGTTTTTGCAAAATTGAACAGAACGGCAAGTAGTTCACATTTAGCCAACAGCTATTAGTTGAGAAAAGGCTCTAGATCTGAGAATATACGGGTCACTGTTCTGCATTTTGTGAATATTTAAGCTGATCTTTCTGATATAATTTATGAACAGCCATTACTGTGCTATGGGCAGCCGCTGCAGCTCTTGTACCTGCAATGCAGAAAGGGAATGAGACGGCTAGAAATCTTCATATTGCATTCAATGCGTTGAATGTTCTCCTCTTTGTGACCCAGATTCCCACTGGACTTGATATTGTCTTCAAAGTTTTTGAATTTACTAAATGGCCTTGAATTGACAGGTATTCCTGGTGATCTCTCTTGTTTTTGGGCCGCACAACATATATCTTAGATTATAGCGTAAAGAATTTCTCTGTGGCTGTATCAGGTTCACCGAATTAAGGTGAAAACCTTCTAGTCTATGTTCATTACATGAAAAAACCACATTGACCTTTAGGGTAAGCCACATTAAGGTGTGCTTGACTATGAGATGGTTTTACTAAATATAGTAATCACATTATGCCTTACAAAATCACTGTAAACTACCACTCCCCAACTTGTTATGTGGTATATGCTTGTCCTCTGCATGATTGGGATGGGCTGGAGAATTGTCCAAGGAAACTTTCTGGACCAATGCCCATTTTCTTTTATTAATATCATTTTGCTGCTGCCAGCTGCATATCTGGTTCTGCCACAGATATGCATTTATGTATGTCTGTATAAATGAAAGCATTTATCTATTTAGAGTCTCTATGTCATCTTTAAACTCAAACACTTTATTATTATTATTAGAGTAATGCTGTACACCATACTACCATCTCACTTTCATCTCACTATGTAAGATGTAACATATTTATCACCATTAGATGATAAAAAATATCCAATAAAGAATCATCTAATGGTGATAAGTGTGCCACATCTTGTATAGTGGGATGAAAGTAGGATGGTGCTGTAGTGTATAGAATTTTCCTTATTACTTTTCAAATTTGAACGCATCTACAGGCATTTAGAAAGATATTTAGTTTTTATTTCGTTTCAATGGTAAACTTGTAATTTGCTATTATTCAGTTCTTGTGCAAAATTAAAGTATTTGTCCATAGGTACTCAAATCCACCTTCCCACCCACCAATTGGGTCAGGATTGTGTCTGTAAACAGACCATTAAAAGTATATAGATCGTGGAAATCTGATGGATATCAGTAATTTGCTTTGATACTATTGCTCATGAAAGGATGTTAATTCTTCTAAAAAATATCTATTTGGAAGCACTAATGTGGAGGCTTGTAGTAAGTGCTGTTTTGACTTTTTGTATAATTAATTGAGAAGTGCCACAACCACAAATACTTATAAAAAAAAGTGCCACAACCACAAATAGATTTCATAAAAGTAAACTCATAATGGTTTCTCATATGATACATTAGATCTACCTTACAATAAAAGTAGTTTTACAATCTAATGTATCACATCAAGTCATGTAAGTTTGTGGGATCTCTTTGTGGCTAAAGTATTTATCTAATTATAATGGGTTCTATAGCAAATGTGTATAGGTACCAGCTTGTAAGTAAAACTCTTGTTCTCCAAAACCCAAGATCACATTCAAAACCGTAACATTATGTTTGGATGGATTAGTTCTTAGAACTCCTTAAAATCTTTAAAGATTATTATGCTTGGATATATTGATGTGTCTTTCCTTGTAGACATGAATAATGCTTCTGTTTTCCTCGAAATGCATAAAATTATGTTTTCCTAATTACATACTCCTAAGGAAGACATGAAGTTGAAAGAATGTTCTATAGTTTATAGTAAATCCTATAAGCCATCACTAAAATCCAATAAAGATCAAGAAAATTTATATGTTTTTATTCCAAAGAACGTACATTTTATCTCAAATTTTCTGTGTGCCTGTTACATACCCTTTGTTCCTAAAGCAGTATTATATACCAATTGGATGATGTTGCTATGCTTCTGCTCATAGGAAATACAAATTGTTTTTATCTTTAAAAAAGGTGCACACACAGACATAAAGGATCAACTTTTAAAAAAGCAATTGTAGTGGCCTTTGTATGTTATATCCACATTCATATGTTATTGTTTGGGCTTTTTATTTATCAGATATTGGAATTGTATGCATTGACAAGTTAATCTTGCTTTACTACTTTGTGTGGGGATAATACTACTTGCTGTGACAGACAAATAATTATTTTTAATCATAATTTACTGTCTAGGTAACACTTATAACTTAAAAAATAATTTTCCATTTTTTAGCTTTGGTCTTTAGATAATAGCAGGAACTTGGGAAGGGACGACATTATTATCTCTTGAATAATATTAGTTAGTCTTGGAGTCTGGCTACTGAGTACTCTCATCCTATCACTGGATGTCATGTCATTAAAAATTAGTGTCTAGTTAAGCAATTTTAGTAGCTTGACATTTCCTGATAGGATGATAAAATCACATCCTTCATACTCCAGCAGTACTAGTTTTAGTTCTCAAGAAGTCAAATGTGTAGCGTTTTGTAGATTTAAATATAAATTAGCGAACGACATCTTTGTAGCAAGATGCTCCTACTATAATTATATAATAATCTATTTATAGGATATCCATACTTGTAATGAGTAATATTAGGTTGGGTTTGGATGCTGAGGTGATTTCAGATAATTTGAGTTGATATGTGAATGATAGTGATTTATTGGTTCCATTGAGATGTGTTTGAATGTAAACAGATTGAGATATGTGTTTGAATGTATGAAGTAGGTAGAGATGAGTTTTAACTTTTTATAAAAAGTTAAAAAAGAAGTGGGTCCAATCAAATGAGATGGATTGAGACGATTTCATCTTCCAAACACAGCAATATCCTGCAAGGGAAACAAGGTACTGGAGTCAAGTGCGAATGTTAATTACCATCCAGGTTGGTAGGTCAATGTTTCTGATTATTCCCGTGTATTTTAGCATGTACTAGGTCCTGAACTCAGAATTCAAATATGGATTCGTCTTAAACTTTTAGTATTAGCCGTAAAATTACATTCTTTAATGGGACTAAGATTTTTGTCGTGGTCCAAACCCGACTCGAGGGACCGTCTGTGGCTTCCTGCTATCTTGGCTCTTCCTCTCCTGTTTCTAGCCATCTTTACACATTTCACTGTTCCACTAAAAATTCCCTCTGCCCCTACCATACTCCAGCTTGGTAGTTTCTATCGCATGTCTAGTGTTGAGGCCTTGGATGCTAATTTACCGTATATTAATTATAATGATCCCAAATGAACTCGAAACGAAGTCAAAAGATGGAAGGCGCCACTAACTAAACTAGTGCTGCAAATTGTGATATCTTATTAAAGAGTTTCCAAGTCCGAAGAGAATGATTTGTGAAGAAATTTCACATGTTTTTCTTTTCCCATTCCTTTCATTAAAAAATTGATCATTCCCATTTGTTGATCGTGATAAAACAAGCATATGCGGTATAGAAATTCAACAATGCATAGGAATAATAACGAAGAGGTCGAACTCCAGTCAAACCATAATCAGATTCGTACAATAAGTTTGGGAAATTTATACCAATCAAAATCTTACAACCTAAGAGACATAGATAGTGAAACGCTTTGTAAAAGAAGTGTAATAGAATAGACGGAAACTTTATTTCTTAATGTCAGACACTATACAAACTGAAAATTTACTAGTTGTCTAATACATTAGATGAATTGAGATTAAAGTAGAAAATTAAATAAAATATTATTAAAATATATATTTTTAGTATTATTTTTGTTTTGAGATTTAAAAAAGTTGAATTGGTTATTTTATTTTATGTGAGAATTTGAAAAAATTATAATAATTAGATGAGTTAAGAAGCGTTATGAAAACAAATGAGGTTGATAGCTTCGTTTTCGCTTAAACTCTAGAGCCTAGAGACATAGAGTGAGTCCCTCGACATTTATAGCTGTTTGAGTGAATTTCTCGTACATTGTTAAATGTTCAATGAATGTTGTGGGGTTCATTTTATATGGCTTATCTCTCTTCCACTAGGCACAATGACATAGGTACGAATGAAGTTAGTAAAAATTGATGCTTTATACGAAACAGATAAAAAGTAGTCATGGAAAAAGTTTGAAACAGCATATATATCAGGTAATCAACTCCATATACCAACATAAAAAGTATATAAAGATGCTGAAAGTTACAGCAATTCAGGGTCCACTGAAAATGGAGAAAACTCTATCTTCTCTAGTAACATTTAAGAACTCACTCCAACAATCATCCGATGGAGAGAAGTTGGAATTCCAATAAGAGAGAGAAGAACATAATATCCTTCACAAATGACAGAGATACTATGATTCTATGCCAAAAACTTGGTAATGGCTGCCACTTGAAATACTGTCAACCACATAAAACAAAGTTATCTTGAACTTTGTATCCAGACTAACAAAATGGACTCATTAAATCTTGTTAAAATTTCTTAGAAAACATGCCAAATTAGAATTCTAGTTAGAGGTTACTAGAATTGAGGAAATTCTATTACTGCATTTCCTGTACATATAAGGCGAGGCTGTTATTTAGAGAAAATTTTAAAAATACTATAAGGTTTTTTTTTTTAAAAAAAAAAAAAAAAAACGAAAGTCATGAAAACTGAGTTCGCAAATTGTGAGTCGTGACAGATCAGTTTATAAAATTAATGTAATAAAATCTGTAATGTAATGCGCGTAGCATTGCTCTTTAGATGGTATGGGATGATTATATAGAAACTTGCCTAACTGGAGTTGGATATTATATTTTCAAACTGTAATCATTTAGAGAGAACTTTTCAGATGAACTTCCTCCTCCTTTGTTTATTTTTTTTGAGAAATGCTTGATCTCCATTTCGGGCTTTCCACTTATAACTTTTTTTCTTCTTATTTGCTGATTAAGTAAGTGCATGTTTGGGATTGTGGTGGAAATATAACTTATAACTTTAAGACTTATAACTTATAATTTAAATAATAAGTTCTATAGTTTAAAAGTTGTTAACTGTTTGATAAACATGTATCCAAAGCACTTTTTAAGTTAGTTACATTAATTTTTTTAAAATATATAGTTATTTGTAGGAGCTTTTTTTTTATAAAAGCTTCAATTTGGTATTTTTTAAAAAAGTAGACTTTCAGTTTTTTTAGATGATTAAAGTACTTTTTATTAATTTACCAAATATATCATTTTTTCTTTTCTTAAAAGAGCTTTTAAATAGTTAAAAGTACTTTTTAAATTTTCAAACACAATCTCAAACAGACTCTAAGCATTTTTCAATGATATTGTAAATTTTTTTTTTTAAAATATGTAAAGATATAAAAAAAATTGTATGAGAAAAAGGACATTTAACCTTATCGGGATATTTTGTTAGACTACACCCGATAGGTGTAGCATGACTCGTTATTGGTCCCAACAGCATATTCCCTAGAAACTATATTTAGAAAGAGAAAAATCTGGAGATGTGATGTTTTGGTGTTGTTGAAAAATGGTGAGATCCACAAAAAGTATATTTGGGAAGAATTTTTTTACATGATTTTTCTCTCTGTTGTTGTTGTTTTTATTTTATTTTATTTTATGTGAGTGCATTTTTTGGTTTTGTATTTTTGATTACGTGGCAGATGGATAAGTACGTTGGAAGAATGATTTATTATTATTATTATTATGGAAAATAAAAAAAAATTACTGTGAGGCAGACAATGTTTCATTATTCAATTCATTTTCATGAAGGGTGAGAAATTTATGTTAGATGGAAGTTTTGATTATGTACATGAAAAATATGACCTCGCCCGATGCCGAGGCAAGCCCAACGCCTCTAATTCTAGAATCTGGGCCCACTCTATTAAAACATATAATCTTCTTCTCGCTGGCCCTGTTGGGCCACTTTTTTTTTTGATAATTTTAGACCGGAAGGGTAATAACATCGCTCAGAATTTATTTGACTTAAACTGTAAAATCAATTCCTGAATTTTTACTCCATGGTAAAATATTCATAAATTTCCAATTTCTCAATTCTTGATTTTTGTACAGAAAAATTTTAGTAGAGCTGTTCAAACTTACCGCTCATGCAATTTAATTTCTTTATTTTACTTAATAATTAAGAAAGTGACTATTAATAAAATTATATATATATTTTAATTTTTTTTAATAATTAAGAATGTTAAAAAAATATTTCAAATAAAATAAAAAAATAAAAATTTATAATTAACTGTACGTCCAGCAATAAACACTTGATGGCCACTAGAATGACCCTTTTGTATATAATTAAGTTTAGATTAGGTCTAGTTCTTGTTAGAACTGAACATGGAGATTAATGCCGCAACAATAAGAAGCCAGCACGTGGCAGTAAAGTACTACGTGATTAGAAATGTTGTAAAAAATTAATATAAAATTATAAAAATAATTTTTAAGAATTATTTCATAACCGATCAATTTAAAAATAGACTAATGTTAAATACAATTTTGAGATGTATAAATCTTGTATATTTTTTTTTAAAAAAATTGATATTTATCATTAAAAAAATAATAATAATTATTTTTAACGTGGGTCTCGTAAAAGTATATAAAAATTAAAAAATAAAGCAAAAATAAACTTAGAAATAGAAGAAAATATGTTAAAAATGAAATTAAAACATAAAAAAGTCATTACGAGGGTAAGTTTCCATCCATGGAGGATTCCCCCTCTCTAAACTTTAATTGCAAGGTATATACCAAGACTGGCCTGGTGGTGGCGGTGGTGATTCAATTCGTGGAGGGGAAAGCAATCCCTTTTCCTCAAGTCTGTTGATTCCCCCTCCCATATATAATGTTTTTTTTTTCCCTAGTTTTAAAATTAATTTTTAGATTTTTGTTTTGAAATTTTTTTTACAATTTTTCTTTCTCTTGTACAAATTTGGTTTCTTCAAAATCTTCTCTCTTTGTTTCACTTTTGATTGTAAGTGTTTTTCAAGTTTTCTTTTTTAGGAAAAATCTAATTATTGTTATTTAATAATTATTTTCTTAGTCTTTATGTTTCAAGTGTATGTTATTTTTTGTTTTGAATCTTTAAAATAATCTATTTCAATATGTTTATGTTAGTTTTAAAAATCTAAAGACCGATTTGCTAAACTCTAAGTAGTAAATTATTTTTTATATATCTATATTTATATAAACGAAATAATTCACACAAACCCTTAAATTCCAAAGGTGATATGATAGTTGTCTCCCCCAACCCCACCCTTAAATATTTTAATTGATTATATTAAATTCCTGGATCAAACAATGGAAGAGAACCACACAGCCACAGATACTGGACGAATGATAATAATAATTGGGAGAGGGGGAGAATAGCCATTGTCCATAACAAAGTACTCTGTTATGGGCAAGAAGAGTAGAGAAGAGAAGAGAAGATACTTGGGAAAAGAGTTAGTAGTCATTTAATATGGTCTGCTATGAAGATGTATTAATATCCCTTTTGACAAAATAATGAGATCGATTATTATGACATGGACCTACGAGATGTAATTAAGCTAGCTGCTGCTGCTTTGTTATCAAGAAGAACGAAGGCCACATCACCCACACCACATCTGAACGATTGCATGGATGGGAAGAATCCGTAGCACTTTAGCAATAACTGAAGACCACAGAAAGCCTAGAGAGACCATGCATATCAGCATCTTATATTGGTTTTAGGCTTCGCTGCTATCTGACAACTTACTATGGGTCAAAAAGCATGCAGTACACAGTACAATCATTAGGATTTTTCCGATTAGATATGATGTGATTTCAAATATTTTATAAATAATAATAAAAAAATATTAAATAGTAATAAATAATATGTAAAAACTAACGACAATAAATAATAGTAGATTGTTATTAGGGTTTACTTAGCGAGTGAGATGAAATATAAATTTTGTGTATAATAATGGGATAGTTTAAATTGAGTATTTTTTAGATTTTGGGAAATGAGAGAAAAAAAAATAGAATAAAAAATATTATAAAATTAAAATATTAAAATAATATTATTTTATAATATTATTTTTATTTAAAATTTGAAAAATTTGAAAAAATTGAATTATTTTTTGTTTGAAAATTTGAAAAATTTGTAATGATTAGTTTGAAAATTTTGTATTTGAATTAAAAAAGAAGATGAGATGAGATGAAAATTTTGGGATGAGATCTATTTCCAAATAAGCCTAATTCTCTTCTTCTATGGCTATGTTTTCCTTTGGCTAAGCTCTTTTGGGGAATTCCAGCTAAATTTTGTGTTTATGCCAAAAATTGCACCAAGGGAGGAAATAATTATCTCCAGTCCATGTTGATGGTTCGAGCGTCGATACGGTGCTCTTTATATTCATCTATGATATAAATAATAAATAAAAATATAAAAGTAAAATCTATTTTAATAGGCGAGTTATAATCTCTTATAACCTCACATATCTCTTAATACAATGGAGAAATTTAGGATTTTTGAAAGTTGACTATGATGCCTTCCCGGAGAGAATATCTTTTAGAGTCATTGTGCGTGGTGGAATCCATGCGTAGAGAAGTCGTGGAGAGTGCCCTTTATTTGCAGAGATCTCCTCATTTTAAAGAAGTCGATTTATTTTCTTGGAGTGATTGAATCCTATTTGTTTTTATTAAACTATTTTTTTAGTAGTCTAAGTCAACTTCCCTGATCTTTTGGCCTTATTTTTTCCCTTATGATAAGTGATAGATTTCAATGTATTGAACCCAGCCAAATTTATCCCTAACACTTTGGTTTTCATAGAACATTCTATGTATTAATTAATGCCATATGGGAGCTAGCTTCTAGGTTTTTTTCTTCGTTTGTTTTCCCAGATGAAATGAATTGAGATAAAAATTGAAAGTTGAATAAAATATTATTAGAATATATATTTTTAATATTATTTTTGTTTTAGAATTTGAAAATGCTGAATTTTTTATTTTATTTTATGTGAAAACTTAAAAAAATTATAATGATGAGATGAGATGAGAATGATTGTGAAAACAAATGAGGTATAAATGTTGCAAGAAAACCAGAATAATGGGCTTCTTTTTTCACTCAACTAAAATGCATATATGGTGTTTCAAAAGCAATTGATTCTGATAAAAGTCTGTTATGAAGCCCACGAAGGTTGGGCCAAGCTGATGAAAAAATAAAAGGATGAGAAGAAGGAAGCTAAAGTTGGCCAGGGACCATTAGCTAAATAGGGTGTTTCAGACATATTTCAGAAGGCAGCTTACGTGAGAAGAAGGACTACAATGCTGCGTGGGTCATGTCTATGTTCTAGAAGACGATTTTGTTATTAAAATCTAGTAGTTCACTATTTTACCCTTTTGTAATTCAATTTTAGATTTTCAGGTGTAAGCAAATAATTGGGAGAGTTAGGGCTGGTTTGGAAGTTAGAAATTCTCAAAATTTTCCATCTCATCTCAACTTATCATTACACATTTTTCAAATCTCTATACAAAATATAATAAACAATTCAACTTTTTAAAATCCCAATACAATTTTTTCAAATCCCAATTCAACTTTTTCAAATTTCAAAACTAAAAAATAATATTTTAAACTTTAAAACAAAACACAAAATTCTCATCTCAACCCCCAAACCTCCCCTTAGTTACCTGTGTGAAAGGGAATGTAGGAGGGGGAAAACAAAAATCATGACCTTATGTTTTTGAGAATATTTTCTGGAGCTTCTCATAGGCTATGGAGGTTGGGTGTACCTCCAATATACCCAGTTTTCAATACAATCCCTTTGAATCTCTCCATTGTTTCTAGTTAATTCTATTACAAATTATCAAAGATCATTACAATTGGTATCAGTAGCATTGATCCTTCATGGTTGACAACACACGATCCAAACACCAGAAGGTCCTTTTATGCCAGGATGCCCAGGAAGAAAGAATCTGCACGCAGGAAGAGAGGATGCACTCCATGAGAGAAGATATTGCCCAACTCACTGAAATGGTGGTCACCTTAGTCACCAACCAAGTGGCTCAGGTAGTCCACCGAGATCTAAATATGCACCAAGACAAAGAATTCCATGATTTCTGCAGAGAAGGCCAACAAGGAGTCAAGTTTGATTTTCCTTATTGTGATGGAAGCAACCCAATAGGGTGGGTCTTCAAGGCTTTCCACTATTTTGAGTATCACCAAACACCACCTGCACATAAATTATTAATGGCTCCTTATTACATGGAGGGAGATGCACTAATTTGGTACTAAGATGCAGCAGAGACTGGACAATTTAATAGCTGGAAAACCTTTACAAGAGCATTGTTACTCTACTTTGGACCAACAACCTATGATGATCCAATAGAGAAAAGCATTGGGTTCTCAGGTTCGAGTTCTAGCTCGGAAGCTCATTATAGGCAACCCCAAGGGTAGGTGCAGAAACTATTTAAACAAGGTAGACATATCTCTTCAGCTCAAATGGATGAGAAGAAGAAATAGAGTCTGCATTATCATTGTAAAGAAAAGTGGAGCCCATCCCATGTATGCAAATCACCTCAAGTTTATGTACTTCAAGGGTTTGATGAGAATGGGGAGGACAAAGGAGAGGAAGTCTATTTTGATTCACTCGATGGGGAAGACACACACATACACACAGGAGCCAAGAATGAGGAAAAGTTGGAAATCTCTTTAAATGCTATAACAGGAGCTCCAAATCCCAAAACCATGTGGTTATGTGGTTTGATTGGAGGAGAAGTGGTGGTGATCCTAGGGGAGATGGTGACCAGTGAAGGAATGTGCCAGAACACCCCCACCAAACTGTAAGGTACTCAGTTTAACATTCCCTTCTATTTGTTGACTTTGGGAGGGTGTGATGCTGTGTTGGGATTATATTGGTTAGAAACCTTGGGGTGTGTCACTTGGGATTTTTCCAAACTAGTTATGGAGTTTCAGTGGAAGGGTAAGAAGATGGAGTTAGTGGGTCTAAGGCTTGGGAGGCCATCCTTTGAGGAAGACAGAAATGTGAAATTCAATAGTAGCATTGGCTTTAAGGGGGTTTTAATTTAGCTAAGGGCAATGGAGCTGGAATAGTATAGTACATAAACCTCTTAACAATCAGATTAACATATTGCTATAACAATTTAAAAGAATTTTTTAGGAGCCTGTGGGATTACCACCCGAGAGAGCATAAGACCATAAAATCATCCTCAAGGCAGGAACCCCTCCCTCCCCCCTACCCCCCCCCCCATTTTAACAATACCTCATAGATACCCATTTTACGAAAAAACAGAGATAGAAAAAATTGTGATTGACTTATTAAAATCTAGTATAATTAGACCCAGCTTTAACCCTTTCTCCTCACCTGTTTTGTTGGTCCGAAAGGCAGATGGTAGTTGGCGTCTATGCGTGGACTATAGGGCCCTAAATCAGGAGACTGTCAAGAATAAGTTCCCAATCCCAGTCATCGATGAGTTGCTAGATGAGTTATTTGGCTTGGTGGTATTTTAAAAAATGGTGTAACACCTCATTCCCGTAAGTTAGGAGTACCACGTGTTTTTCATAAAATAAACCCAGCAAGAAATATCATATTTAATAACATGCAATTAGCATTTATTTCATAAAAAGATTTGTCTAATAAAATGTCTTCAAAAACTTAAAAGAATAAACTGAATAAATTTATGTCATAAAATCAATTTTATTATAGAAGGTCTGAAGCTAAATCAACTGCTCCTTCTAATCCTGGCCTGCCTGCTCGTATTCATTATCATCACCTGGGTGGTTAAAAAAATGAAAACGAACAAAAAGGCAAAAAATCTGTCACAATGTTAACATAATAAACATAAGGTTTTCATAAAAGTTTTTATGCTGAGAACTTAAAATTATGACTGTTTGTATAGATGTTTATGTTATGCATGACTTGATTTATCTAAATTAATTGACTAATCTGACTTAACTGACTGCTTTAATTGACCAACACACTTAACTCTGTGTGTGAGGTTGTGCACAGACTCTAAGTCCTGTGGTTACGATGGGAGTCGTTGATAGTATTCTGGCATACTATGGTGGACCACGCTTGAGTTCGTGGCTGGCACATCTACCCTGATCTGAACTACATTTGTATCATGCATATGAATGACCATCTAATTAACTGATATGATCTTATCTTGCACTTGAACTTAAAATAGTTTAAGTGTCTTATACACATGGGATGCATGGCATAATACATACATAATTATAATTTTTGAATTTAAAAATGATACAGAATGACATGATCTGAGTGGTGCATAAATAATGGTTGTCAATGAATTGGCTTGAATAATACTTATATATAAGCTGAACTATGATGATCCTAATCTGTGATCAAATTACTTACTTCGCTGTACTTCTTCTTGAATCTCACTTCGTAGCTCGTCACTTATACACAGTATTAAATATCACTTATCTGTCTAGAAATAACATGTACTAATATCCTACTTAATTGAATTCATAATCTAAAAGATAGTCAAATAAATCTTTTGTTTAACACCATAATCAATAAATATTGATATTTTAAATTACTTAGATACTAATAACATATTATAATTTAGTAGAATACTTTGGCTATTTTAAATAAGTTATAAGAACTCCAATTCTTAAAAATATATTTATTTTCTTATAATAAGCAGTAATTACTTAATTTCAAAATAAAATCTAATAAATACTTATATCATTTAAATATTCTTAACATATTTCTTTATTTTAAAAGTAAAGTTTTAATAGCATAACTATATCAAAATCTATTATAATAATATTAGAGGTTCATTTCATACCATAAATTTAAAGTATTTAAAATAAATGATTAAACACTTGTTATTTACTATTGAAATTTAATTGTAAAATTAATAACAAATAATATAGTTTAAAATTCCTTAATTGTTTTCTGTAGGGAAAATAAGGTTTCTATTGAGAAGGCCTAAGGTCCATAAGAGGAAACCCTACTCAAGAACCAGATGTTCTTGGCCGGATGGGCTTAAAGCCCATGGGCCCATATGAAATAAAGGGTGGCTACCCTTCATGCAACACACGAGCAACACAGTCTGAAGGGAAACCATGCGATAGTAGGGGACTCACCAAGGGAAGTGGCACGGTTCGGCGGCTTCGGGCGGCAAACGGGGTCACAGTGGCACAACAGGAGGCTCCTCTGAGCATGGTGGTTCAACGCAGTGAGAGAGAGAGAGAGTGTTAGAGAGAGAAACTATTAAATCGAGAGCAACAAAGAGCGAAGAGGGTGGCGCACGGTTATGGGCTTACCAGAATAGTGCGAGGTGGAGGGAGGTGCTGGTGATGTGATTGGGTTCCTCTGGGTAAGGTGGTGCGACACTGAGAGAGAGAGAGAGAGAGAGAGAGAGAGAGAGAGAGAGAGAGAGAGAGAGAGAGTCGAAGAGAGGGTGCGATGCTTTCTGAGAGGAATAGAGGGAGGTGAGGGTGGCGGACAACAGTGGCTTACTGGAAGGAGCGGGCTCGATGGGGTTGAGCTGGCTGGCGATTTCTGTGGCCGAGGAGAGGGTGGTCTGCCGCGGTGGCTGCTGGTTGCTGGAGGGAGGGAGGCTGCGGTGGCTGCTGGAGAACAAGGCTCATGGTTGGCAGCTTGCAGGGATTCATTACGAGGCTTAAAAAAAAGGCTTGTGTTTATTTCAGAGGCTCCGTGAGTTTATATAGAGGGTGAAGGAACGTTTGCTGATAGGATTTTAGAGTTAGTTTCCCATTAGCATTAGGATGATCAACTAGGAAATAAACATGAAGATGAGATTAGGATTATCCAATAAAGTGATAAGAATGAGGCTTATGGGTGGAGATAGGGAGAAATAAGGTTTAAATTCAAAACAAATTCTAGTGGTTATTGCAAAATTGGGTCATACTGAAGTACCAAAAATAAAATTCTAATAAAATATTAAAATTAATAAATGTAAAATATGATAAAATTTTTAAAAAAATAATATAAGAAATAACTAAAAGATTTACTTATATACCCCAAATCTATGATTAGTATGTTACAAATGGACTTGAGGTCCGGATACCATCAAATTAGGGTGGCCCCAGAGGATGTTCCAAAAATGGCCTTTCTTACCCATGAATGCCATTATGAGTTTTTAGGGTTAATGAATGAGATTTTTAAGCCATTTTTGAGGAGATTTTGTTCTTGTTTTTTTCTTTTTATGATATATTGGTGTATAGTCACAGCTTAAAGGATCACTTAAGTCACCTTAAACAAGTTCTGGAGGTCTTATCTTAGCACCAAATGTATGCCAAGTTGTCAAAATGCAAGTTTGGGGTGCATGAGATGAGATATTTGGGACATGTAGTGTCGGGCGAAGGGGTGAAGTCAGACTCAAATAAGGTGGCCTCGATGTTGGATTGGTCATATGAGGTTTCTTGGGTTTAACGGGCTACTACAGAAATTTTTTAAGGAACTATGGCCTTATCGTTGCTCCTCTAATGGCTCTTCTAAAAAAGAATGCCTTTGCATAGAATCAAGAAGCCACTGTGGCCTTTCAGTAGTTAAAAAGGGCAGTTTCTCAGCCTCCAATTCTACGGCTTCCAAATTTTACACAAATATTCATGATAGAATGTGATGCCAGTGTATGTGGGATAGGGGTAGTCCTCATGCAAGGGGGCAATCAATTTCCTATTTCAGCAAGACCTTAAAAGGGAAGGCTTTGGCACTTTCTACTTATGAGAAGGAGTTACTTGCACTAGTGTTAGCAGTACAAAGGTGGAGGCCCTACTTATTGGGTCAATCATTTGTTATTAAAACAAACCAACATGCCTTGAAATTTTTGCTAAAACAAAAGGTGGGAACCGCAACCTGGCAGAAATGGGTCACCAAGCTTATGGGTTATGACTTTAAAATTGAATTTAAGAAGGAAATGGAAAATAAGTTGGCTGATGTTCTCTCTAGAAAGCATGAAAAGTTTGAGGCAAAGGAGGGATTGCTTGCCATTATTTCATTTCCAACTATAGATTGGGTAGAAGAACTGAGGCAGAGTTACTATTCTGCCCCTAAGTTACTGGATTTAGTGAATAAATTCAAGACCAAGCAGGAGGTTCCTAGAGGCTACACACTATAGCAAGGGCTGATTCTTAAGAAGGGGAGGTTTGTGATAGCTCTTAATTCTTCATTCAAGGAGAAGGTCCTATAGTTTATCCATAATAGTCCACAAGCAGGCCACTCAAGGTTTCTTAAAAGCTATCAAAGAGCTAAGCGAGAATTTTTTTGGCATGGCGTGAAGAAGGACATCAAGAACCTGGTCAGTTGTTGTGATGTTTGCCAATCTAACAAACACGAAACTCTCTACCCTGCAGGCCTCTTACAGCATCTACCCATAGCCAAACAAGTGTACGAAGAAATTTCAATGGATTTTGTAGAGTGTCTCCCATCAGCTAAAGGGGTCAATGTCATTTTGGTAGTGATTGGCAGACTCACAAAATATGGTCATTTCATGAGTCTGTCACACCCCTACACTACCACTGATGTAGCTTAGATTTTCTTAAAGGAGGTATTCAAGCTCCATGTTTCCAAATACCATTATTATTATTATTATTTTTTATCAAGATCCAGTATTTCTAAGTTCCTTTTGGAAAACCCTTTTTTCACTACAGGGAACTTCTTTAAACTACAACTCAGCTTACCATCCCTAGAGTGATGGTCAAACCAAGGCCTTAAACAAGGCTATGGAAGGGTATCTCAGATGTTATGTGGGGAGTAAGCCAAAACAATGAGTTCAATGGCTTTCTCTTACAAAGTGGTGGTACAATACTTCATACCACACATCTGCCAAGATGTCACCTCTTGAGGCGTTGTATGGGTATCAACCCCCAAAGCTAAATACTTATGTGCCGAGCACCGCTTCTAATGACATAGTGGACAAATTACTCCAGTCAAGGGAGCAAACCAAACAAATCTTGAAAGAAAACCTCATATTTGATCAACAAAGGATGAAACAATATGATGACCAACGCAAAACATAGAGAGAGTTCAATATAGGGCAGTGGGTGTACCTTAGGTTACAACCTTAACGCTAAAATTCGGTGGCTACACAACACAACCTCAAACTCTTGCCCAGGTTCTACAACCCCTTCAAGGTGGTGCAGTGCATGGGAGCCATAGCCTATTGTTTGGATCTACTGCCGGATTCGAGGATCCACCCCGTCTTCCACATCTATTGCCTCAAACGAAAGCTCGGATCCCAGGTACAACCCCTCCCTTCGTTGCCTCTAGTCAACGACATTGGCAAAGTTCAACCCGAGCCGAAAATGGTGCTGGATCGTCGCTTCACCCGCCATGGCAGCAGAGCTCACACATAAGTGTTGGTGAAGTGGGTAGGGGCTTCTGTCGAGAACAACAATTGGGAGTGTTTGAAGACACTTCAAGAATCTTAGCCATACCTTGTGGGCAAGGTTCTTTAAGTGGGTGGGTTTGTTATGAAGCCCACGAAGTTTGGGCCAAGGTAATGAAAGAATAAAAGGCTGAGAAGAAGGAAGCTGAAGTGGGCTAGGGACCTTTAGCTAAACGGGACGTTTTGGACATATTTCAGAAGGCAGCTTACGTGAGAAAAGGGACTACATGCTGCGTGGGTCATGTCTATGCTCTAGAAGACGATTCTGTTATTAAAATCTAGTAGTTTACTATTTTACCCTTTTGTAATTTTTAGATTTCTAGGTGTAAGCAAATAATTGGGAGAGTTAGGATATGTTTGGGGCAAAGATGAGATTTCTCATTTCTATCTCTATCTCATCTCATCATTATAACTTTTTCAAATTTCCATACAAAATATAATAAACAATTCAACTTTTTCAAATCCCAATACAACCTTTTCAAATTCTAATATTTTAAATTAATATTTTAAACTTTTATTTTAACACTATTCACAAAATTTTTTAAAATTTTCATCTTATCTCACCTACCAAGCATAACCTTAGTTTCCTGTCTAAAAGGGAATATAGGAGGGGCAAAACAGAAATCATGACTTTATGTTTTTTAGAATATTTTTTGGAGCTTCTCGTAGGCTATGGAGGTTGGGTGTACCTCGAATATACCCAGTTATCAATATAATCCCTTTGAATCTCTCCACTGTTTCTAGTTAATTCTATTACAAATTATCAAAGATCATTATAATTGGTATCGGCAACACTGGTCCTTCATGGTTGACAAGACACGATCCAAACACCAGGAGGTCCTTCAAAGCCAGAATGCCCAGGAAGAAATAATCTACGTGCAGGAAGAGAGTAAGAGTATAAAGTCGAAATTGGATCGGATAGTAGTCGGAGTCGCTCCAACGACACCTTCGACTCCGATTGAAAAACTCAAAACAAATCTGATTGATTCTGTTTTTGAAGTTGGAGTGGAGTCGAATTCAAAATCAGATTTTCAAATTTTTGCTCAGTTTTATATGGTACTATAGATAGGTTCCTTGACCTAAAATCTTCAATATCAAGATCGGCTCCACATCTAACCAACGCATGGGCCTCACAAGCGGACTTAGGTATTTGCATTCCTAGGATAGGGCCAAATGTACAAAGACATAGAAATAGCAATAGTGAGAATTTTGGACAAAAGTAGTTTCAGAATAATTGCTTGTAATTCTCCTTTACTTGCATAGCCTTGTTCGGATCATTGGTCTATTAAGTGAAACAATTAAACGAGCGAATTGCGGAGGCATGCATTTATGAAATCTCACGTTTACTTTATTTTATTCGTAGTTGTTATTTGAATGTGATTTCAGAAGATCTAATTGTCTTTTTTAGTGTAGCAGAGATGTTGTAAAATCACCGATTCTCGAAAAGTTAAGATGATTGGAAGAGATAGTTTATTATATTTATGATATATTTTAACACCATCTCTCACGTATGAATCAGACTTTTTCTAAATAAATAGGTTTAACGTGTAAAATATTTAATTAATGAAGTGAAGTATAAGGTCAAAACTTGGGTCCGATTATCATGTAAAATTACCAATTATACTTTTAAGTTTAAATTTTTGAGAAAAGCTAGAATATTATTATGTTTATAATGTATGTTAACATATGTCACGGACGTTTCTTAATTTGAGCATTACCATTGACCTTTATAATCCAATAACGGCATGTGACATTGGTCACTATGATCGAGTTTCGTCTAAATTGGATCGGAGGAAACTACTTATAACCCATTTAAAAAATTTCCATCTGTCTCTTAATCACGTGAGAAGGACATTTTTTTTTAATGTACGTATACTCAATAATTTTTTAACATTGATTTTTAAAAGGATAATGCTAGCTAGCAGGCCGCTCAGTGTTTACGGCAGAGTGTACCGCTAGTTATCAATTTCTTATTATTTTTATTTTTATTTTTTTAATATTTTTAATTATTAAGAAAAAATAAAAAAAATATACAATTTAATTAATAATCATTTCCTTAACCATCAAGTAAATAAAAGAAAAATACATGAACAGTAAAATTGAACGATAAGTTTAATGGACTCCACTAATATTTTTCTTTTAAAAAATAAAAAATCTTCACAATCTTCTACTATTCATCCACACTCCACATTTTTTTTCTTTTATCAAATATTTTTTATATGAATAGTGAATAAAAAATTTGAAATAATTTTAAAAAAATAAACTCAAAAAAATTTATAAAAAAATATTAAAAAATTTTAAAAAATATAGAATATAGAGTATGAATAAATAGTAAAAGATTATATAGCAAAACCCTTTAAAAAATATATACATGTAAGATGTTACGCTTCTCAATTTTATAAATATTTTGGAGAAAACTCTGTCATGATGACTATGTCGTAAGATGCTCCACGTCAGCTAACTTTTCCATGCTTGTGTTAAATGATAAAATAACCAATATGTGCTGATATTGGGCATATTATTACATAATTTAAGGTGGTCCTGGTCAAAAAGTAAAATCTACGTATAGTTATAGTTAAGGTGCATGAGCTCCTCAACAGAGGGATGGAACAGCTAAATATGACTGCATGTCACAGTCAGCTCCAGAACATTAAATATTATTATCATGTATATTACAAATTTACAAGACATTAATTATTGATTCTAGAAGTGCTTTTTACCATATTGTGTATTTGTTACCAACTCAGGTTCTTTCGACTCAATTTATACACCATATTGCACTGTCAATTGTGCAAGCTGTTAACAAGGAGGAAAATATGGCTTGGTTTGGACACATCATTGAAGCTATCAAAAGAGTATTGTCATATACAGAATACTGAAAAGTTCAATTCACTCGTAGGGAAGGTAATTCTGTTGCACATGCCTCAGCCAAAACTGCTCTGAAGATGGAAGCTGAGCAAGTATGGATTGAAAGTGGCCCAGAATTTATTTCCAGTCTATTGTTAAAAGATAACTCATGTAATGGCTGAGTTTGATGAATGAAAGTGAAGTTCATTTGAAAAAAAAAAAAGAAGAAAAAAAAGAGAGAAAAGGATAGGAGAGATTTGCTTCGACCCGTTCAGCAACCAGTTGGCTATTTTGTTGAAGATCATCCAGAATAAATAAAAAAGCGAAACAATAGGGGAGAAATGAAAAAAGGATAAGATAAATAGTAATTGTTTACAAGTATAGCAATATATATACTAAGTATGATGGATAGTTATTAATAAAAGGAGAACAGGCCTTCCAACATAGAGAGCGAGAGAGAGAGACAGAGAGAGAGAGAGATTTAAGCATATCATTGTCGAGAATTTCGGCGCATCGATCATGCCAGAGAGATCCAACATAGTGGCTCGTCGAACATGCCACGCGCAACACAAACATCGCTGATCCAAGCCCCCACTTTCTCCGGACACGTGTCGTCACCTGTTTCTTCCTTCCCGGTTGCCTCCTTTTGGTTCTTCCCCATAATCACTTCCCTCTCATGATCACTGATCACTTTGACATTTCCTTTTGTACCACAGACTCACTCAAAACTTGCAGAGGAAAAACAACAAAAAAAAAAATGAAGGTGACTACTATCTAGAAACAGCACTTTCTTTGCTACACTCTCTGTATTTCTAACATGTTATTCTTAGGACTTGAATTCACTTCTCTCTATTTATCTTCTTTCTCTGTCACAGATCTTCAACTGGGTACACCAGAGGTTTCATCATTCCGTCCTTAAGGGTTTGACTAATTATTTCCTAATCTCTCTCTTAAATTAATACTATTTTGAAGCTGCTTTTCTTTTTGGTAAATAATTTATGCATCAGTTTGTGGAATATAATATATATCACTGTTGGCTTTTATCGTTTTTCAGTTTGGCATAAAGTTTGTTTGCATGATCTATCTGCATTCTGTATATTTTCACAGATGAGATCGCTGGAAATTTGAAAACCACTGAATTGACTACAAATGAAACTGACAAGCAAGCGTTACTGAAACAAGTTTCTCATAATGTTGATCACGTGCTTGATAATGGCTGGAGCGATGACATTTTAACAATTGGAACGTTGGGGTTCGATTATCCAAAACCCTTCAACCAAAGAAAGGAATATTTGATTCTGCAAAGTGAGGAAGAAGATGTTGAAAGTACTGAAGAAGAAGAAGAAGAAGAGGAAGAAGAAGAAGAAGTGTATTCGATTGGTGATATTACTGGTGATGATGACAGCGAAAATGTCGAACATGAAGAACTGGATCCATTGATGTTCGCAACATTTGGACACAACTTCAAGGATTTCGAATTAAATCATGATCATGACAACGTTGTTAGACCTGAGGGGGTCATGGCTGTCGATGGTACTGTTCCTCTAACTCCATTTCTGGGGTCTTCAGAACTCAGTGATGAATTGGACAAGGAGGAAGGCGAGAAACTGAAAAAGAAAGGAGAAAGAATAACACTGGCTGATCTGTTTTTGGCTGATGCTCATGTTGAAGGGAAATTTGATCCTAAAAAGGTCCCAAATTCGGGTGAAAAACCAGTACTTAGAACCAAGAATGGCCTCTCTTTTGCTAAAAAGTTCATTCCTCGAGTTAAAGAGGATTCACGTCCAATCCAAACTCTGCAACGAGTGAGTAATATAGTTTTTATCTTTCCCAATCTCAACATTCCCCAATTTTTGCCAAGTTTAGTGTTTTGGGTTAACTTTATTTGTAATGTAGCTGATGAAGAAAATGTTGAAGAGGAAGATCCATCCTGAGTTTGATGTCAAGATGCAGAAGTTAGATGGGCAGAAGACTGGTGAAGTAGGACCTGTCACCAATGGCAAACAAATTAATGGAGCCTCTGGATCCCTCACTCTGCTTCCAACTCAAGGTAATTCTCATCAGCTTTACTAGAGCCCCCATTTTCATCCCCAGCTCTAACTTTGAAAATTGAGAGCATACAGTTAACATTATATGGCAACATTAGTCAGCGTAATTAGAACGCTAAATCAAGAATGAAAAGTAGTATTACTTATAATAATAATCATTACACATGCCTCGTAGTTTGAAACGTGAACGTACTTAGTAATGTATACCTCTGCCTAGCCTAATCTTGTCAGTCTTGAACACCATGGTAATGATTGGGACATAATGTACCAGCACGACCATATCCCATGTCCGAATTTTTTAACATTTCCTTTGGGGGGAGGGTGGGGAGAGAAAAAAATGTCGTCCCCCACCCAAGTCTTGATATCATTTTGTCTAAGATGGGACCTGTTTACAAATTAATTAGGACAAAATTAATTAATTAGGAACAGCCAGATTGACCAAAATGTGGACAGAATTATATCTGACCCTTTCTTTTGCTGTGTCTGGGCTATGAATATATGGTTTCAATGTCTTCATGTCCATTATATCCATAGTGTGACCCAGGTGTTTTACGCCCAAAAATCATTCTATAGCCCTTTTAACCTAAAACTTTAGCTTTCTTCTTGTACTATCTCACTCCTTCAACCTCTTCTCCTTGTAACTACTCTTGAGTGGCACGAGAAGGCCAGAGTGGGTACACAACAAAGAATCCATCCAGCCTACTGTCATTTTCCAAATGCTATGATCGTCTACTTGTAACGGGTCCCTTCTACAGTCGAAAATGTACACCATCCACATTTTTAATAGTTCCAATGATAAATCCATCCAGGAAGGTGTCCTTCGTGGGGTTAATGAATTGTGATTTTCTTTCATTTCTTTATTCGAGTTGGATGGTGAATTTCCAATGAGTCGAAGACACAATCTATAAATGTCTTTGCGTGGTATAATTGTGATAAATCCTATGATTACAAGTCATGCGCAGCTATTTTAGAAAAAATAAGATCAACTATTAAAAAATTAATGTTTCATACAAATATCAAATTTATCCATTATTTTTAAAAAAAGAGTGCGTATGATTTGTACATTTTAAGACGACAAACATACAATTCTCAATATTATTATGACTAGACTTATGATGAACACCATTATGTGTAATTTCAATGATCTCTGAGAATTCAGATCTAGATTGTGTTGATGTTTCTTCTCCCTTATTGTTGCAGGCGCTACAGTGTGAGATTTGAATAATGGGCTGGTTTCCTAGAGATGTTTTTATTTTTTTGGTTATTGTTATGAAATAATTTTTCATGGTCAGTATGTGTTAGGTGTATCTCTGTTTTGCAACTTTATTCAATGCTTTGGATTTAGTGTATGATGGACGTTTGGTTTGTCGCATAACTGATACGCTACAATGGTTATGCATTGGCATTTGGAAGCAACTTTTATGCAATTTTGATTAGTAGGACATTAATGTAAAGAAAAAGTATAAAGTCAGGCATGCTTGGGGAAGGCCCTGTACACGGGGCCTACGTGGCTAAATGAAACGGCAGCGTTGCGTCTTGTTAAAAATGGTGCGTTCAAGAAAATTTTTTAAGCCTCTTCGCCACTGCCCCTTCTCTATTTCTGAGTGAGAGGCCGAACCCGAGCCCCTTCATACTGCCCCTTCTCCATTTCTGAGGAATCCCCTTCTTCTTCAAACTCTACCTCATTGACACGATCGACACGATCTAACCCAACCTATCCCATTTCCCTACGAAAATGTATGGGAGGGATTGCAGGATTGCCTTGTATGCACACCTTGATCGAGCTATCTTAAACTTCGATTGGCAATCGAAATTGATCAACAATCTTTGCCCCTCCACTATTACATCTATGTATTTGTATTCCCCTGGACCAAAACCATAGATTTTTGTCAATTTTCCTTCATGATTAAAAAGAATTAAGGTAATACTATTTAGAGAGAGAGAGAGGGAGAGAGAGAGTACCGACTGGGTAAGAGGATGATTTGTCCCATTTGGATTTGCAAATTGAGGAGTAGTAGCAGAGAGATGAGAGGTAGTTAGGGACGATGATTTTGAGATCGTCTTTTCGTTTGTGAATTTTGTTGTTCTTCTCGACGATCTTCGACGTGTCTGCTACGAGGTTTCTCTCCGCAATGCTAGAGCAAGGAATTAGAGTCTGTTGCAACAAAACATGATTAAATTGAGCTCTTAGGAGTTTTTCTAATAATTCTTTAACCAAAACTATGCTTATGCTCCATTTGGTTGCTGAGAAACTAGACGAAGTTGAAATTTAGAATTTTTGGGACGCAGAACTTGAAGCGACATTCTACCTTGAGTATATCAAAGAAATCCCCGCCAAATGCAAACAAAGAACCAGCGAACACGTCGAACTCGTCGTCGGAACTGTCATTGCTGTTGTCGTTGAAGCAATTGCAGCGGTTCCAGCCAAACTTCGGTGCCGATGATGATTGCTTCTCGGTGCTCTCCTGCTCAATGAAGTTCTGCACCATCCTTGCCAAGCCAACCAAGCTCAGCTCGAACTCTGCCCCTCTTCCATTTTTGTTGTTTGCCTCACCAATCATCATCTTTGGGGGCTTCTGGTCTGTGTGTATCTTTCTTCCTTCCTACGTTTTTTTCTTTTTTTTGTTAGTGTTGACATGGCGTTTTGCCACATCAGCGGTGTGCACATGCACATACAGCGGTGTTGCATAATTGTAATGTAAAAGCAATATAATTATTGTTCATTTTTTTTTTGACAAAAAACCAATTTAGGCTTAAATTTTAACCCTTATTTTCAATACAAATTAAGCAAACAGTCAACAATAGTCCCCTTTCGTTTCTTTTTCTTTTTCTGTTCCTTCCAAACACTATATATATTCGTTTTCCAAATCATATAATGGTGATATGATAGGTACACTATAGGTCATCATAGGTACAATTTAGGTCAACATGATTAACTTATCAAATCAGTGTTTTTTTAACCTTGGCATCAAATGAGTGTCTGTACATATTAAAATCACAATTTTTTTTTATATACAACCGTTGGCATGGAACCGGCTGATGTGGCAGTGTCACGTCATTTGTTATTTTATTAAAAAAAAAAAAAAAAGAAAAGGAGGAAAACGAACGAAATATGCAAAGGAGGGAAATTGAAATGGGTCTGTCTTCTCATTGTGGCCGTCGTTCCTTGAGCAAAACCAGAGAGTTCCTATGAAGCTGAAGCATTTCGTCCTTGGTCACCGTCGTGGGTGAAAGATTTCAATTGTTGCAATCGTCGTCATCACATAAGGCTCTGAAGTGTTGCATCCTCCATGTTGTAGCCGTGCGTGGCTCAGGGAAAGTGTTTAGTACTTGTTTAGCTTGCTCTATTCTTAGTTATGAAAATAGGGGATGGTTGGGGAGTGAGCGGAGACGGGTGGTACTATCCATGAAGGCTGTGCCGAGTGTGGTTTTTTTTTTCTTTTCCCTGTGAGCCACAGTGGCCGAGTCTTCATCAACGTGGGTCTTCGATGCCATTGGCTAACGGTGGTTGTCGTGGTGCTGCGGCTTGGAGTAGCAGCGGGAAGAGGAAGTGCTGCTAGCAGCTTGTCGTGGGAATGAAACGGCTTACAGCTGTGCATGCTCTATTTTAGGTCATATAAAACAGAGGCTCTCGTGGCTCAAAATTCATGCGCTAGGGAAGGCTGGAGCGTTCTCTACCGTTTGGTTTGGCTCGAAAGGTGGTGGTGTTTGAGTCCGTTACGGATGCCTGGTGCAGGCGATGGAGAAGGACTAGAAGCAGGGATGCCCGCAAGGGTTGGAGTGATGCCGCGAAGCCACTGGGTGCTGCAGAACTGTGGGGTTGTGAGCCTCGTTTGCTGTGAGAAGGGCTTTCGTGAGTTGGCTGTGCGGTGGTGGATTTTCTAAGGTGAGCATCACTTTGTGATGACTCGGGCTGTTTGTAGTTTCTGGGTTGTTTACGGTGAGATAAGTCTCGAGAGAGAGAGGTTAAACAGCGAAGGTGATTTCCAAGTGAGCAACGTGGGAGAGATGGTGATAAGAGAGAGTCCGTGGGGAGAAGGGGAAGGAGGGAGGGAAATGCTTCGTGGGAGAAAACTCTGCATTTGGGCTACGGGGAATTGTCATCACAGAAACAAAACAAATTGTTCCATTATTTCAAATGAAATGAACTGTTTCATTAAGCCTCTAGCTAGGACGCGGTTATGCACCGGTTCCTCAAGCCAGTTGCATTCGGCATTTTTCTTAAAATTGAGCCATTCCATCGAATATCTGCAGCATATTCTACTGCTACAACTTGTTAAATAGCAATTAACATGAACTAGTAATTATATATGGAGTTACAGTTAAAAAGACTACACAACTAGTTACCATTGTATGTATGTTATTGTGAACATGATCAAAGTCCCTTTTAAGTTCTTTCTCGAATTTAAAGATTTTAAGTGAAAGAGGTATATAGACACGTAAAGTAGATTTTAATGCTATTTAAAATATCTATACAGATAACAATAAATATAAGATCCTCTTCATGTACCTTTTTCTCTCTTACTTGAAGTCCTAAAATTTGTGTAATAACTTGAAGGGATATTTTTCCTTCTTAATGGGGCTACCCTCTCTTTTTTCCTCCAAAACATTATCCCGTGATATAATTTAGGAAATTATTATTATTATTATTATTATTATTATTGTTGTTGTTGTTATTATTTTATGAGTGATTTTAAGTTATTATTTCATGTTAGTTAAATATTTAGCTATAAGTGATCATTCTATTTAGGCTTGCATTCTAGGGAAGCTCAGCACAAGAAGTTTGGATAATTTATTGGGTTGTAATTGTTTATTTTATTGAGGTAGATGGAAATCCGACATAAAGGATTTTAAGGCTTAAGTTATTAAGTTTAGACTTAGTTTGAGATGAATCTGGGCTAGGATAGTGACCCAGGCCCATGGGCCAAGTTTATTATGTGTGTTTGTTTGAGGAACCAAGACCAAGACCCAGAGAATTAAGGTCCAAACCATGACCATCAACACAAAAACCCCGTGACCTGGTCCCGTATAATCTATGACCCGATCGGTTAAAAGAAAATAATAATAATAAAAAAAAATTCGAATAGTGAAAAAGTAAAAAAGGTAGTTAAGTTAGATTTGGATGATAAGTTTAAACATAAAATTTTTATTTTATCTCATCTTATTATTATAATTTTTTTAAATTTTCATACAAAATATAACAAACAATTCAACTTTTTCAAATTCCAATTTAACTTTTACAAATTTTAAAATAATAATAATTATAAAATATAATATTTTAAATTTTCATCTAAAACAAATTTTTTTTATCTCACTCCCTAAACCTAACCTAGTCATTATCCTTATCCTTGACTTAAACCATGGCAGACTCGTGTACTTATATGCATCCTCATGCATCACATAGCCACATTCCAACCCTAGAGTTTCTGCCACAGGCCATAGCTTCACTCCAACCGGCCCCCACCGTCGAGCCCTTTGTGCACCACCTGAAACCACCAGGTTTGGTCTCCTTGCTAGTGCACCAAGCACACATGAAGTACATGTGACTTTAATCACCCCTCCCCGCACGCACGAAGCCATCCATGGTCCCTTGCCCATTATTGAACCTCCAATCCCTAACCCTTCTACCATGCCGCAATAATCTAGAGACGCAACAAAACTCAGCCCATTACTACGCACAAGCGGTAGGCAAGTGTGAAGACCGGTAAGTGATATCTTGTCTACTTTGATGAAAAAAAACCACACCACTTTGGCTCAACCCTTCCTCTCTGAAGTTTAATCTCATGTGTGATGTGTAGTCAGTCCCAACAACCACCTAGGACCATGCGCCCCCAGGCAGCCACCATAGCTCACGGGTTAAACTCCAAACGCCACCGTCAATCTTGCAACCCGCACGGCCTCCACTCCTTTCCGAGCAACCTTGGGCCACTCTTTAGGTGTATTGTGGCGCCCCCAACTTCCATGCACGGGCACGCACGGAAATCGAGACATCCCGGATGATGATAACACGGTCACGCACCCCAACGACACGTGCCGAGTGTGTGAAATGTAACACGTGTACAACAAAAGATACGCAGCGGAAAGGTTAAGTCAAATAACTAAGTACCAGAGTTAATACAATACAAAAATAGTACTGAAATCCACCAGTCAACATAATACAATTTCTTGTTCGAAAATCAACACTAAATAAAAATACACATGAAACATAACCAAATGTCTCTACTCCTCAGGCGGAGCCGCAACCTCGGGTTCAACCTCCTCAAAGCCTGCACCAAAATCTGTAGTACCAATAAATGGTACCACAAGTAAGTAAAACCCAAAAATACTCTAAGATAACAAATATATAAATACAACGACCATTATGCATGCACACGATGACCCAAGTGCAAAATCCGAGAAAAACACCATTTCTCGAAAATCACAAGTTTTTCACACACGCCAAAAATCACCATTTGGCACAATTAATAACTAGGAATAGTTACTTTTATTCCAATTTTAACCCGTATGCACCATGGCCTCCCCTAGGGACCATCCACATACCCTGGCTCTCTTCGTCACCCCACAGGTAGCGACCATGCGAGTGATACAACACGAGTGATGCCCAGTTCCGCGCCCACCGCGTACATAGCCAAGCATCCTCTGATCTCCGCCAGCACGAGAGATCACGGAATCAGATCGAGAGCGCTACCATCTCGTCCAAGTCCCGAGCAACAGCTCCAGGGGACGACACTCAGTATATTCTGCTCCCGAGTGCCCAGAGAAGCTCCACCGAGATAATAACCCATCTCGGCTTGGGGGTGATACACACACACCCAAAAAAGTCATTTCAATTTACACACCCACGCATGCGTGCACAATGCCATGAAAACGAGAAAAAATTCCAATAACCAACAGTTCTCAACAATTTTCCAATAACCAACACAGTCTATCAGATAACCAATTCACAGTTTATAAAATAGGTTATTGCAAAAATATATTTAAATCTTAAAAGTCTTTTGGAGAAATACTTACAGTACTTTAAAATAATTTATGGAGGATCACGGAGGAACTGGAAGCACCAAAACAGCAACTGTCATAGTGTAAAAACACTGTGGCCGAAACGCAGTGAAACTCAAATTTCACCCGGGGTCAAACGAAGACTTGGGAACGGTAGGGTAGGGCCTATGGAAGGTGAGAAATCTAATGGTGGTGATGGTTGGCCGTGGATGGCGGCCGAAACGGCGGTGGAAAGCCACGAAGTGTAAATCGGAGAAGGTGTTCGATGGGGCGGCTTCGGCGACGGATCGGGGCCAGGGTTGGGTTGGTTAGGACGGAAATGGGCCGGTGGTGATGTGGCTAGAGCTGGTGGCCGGAGGTGGCCGGACGACAGTGGAATGGGGAAAAATCCACCTCAGATTCGATCGGCTCGTGGCGGCTAACGGCGGCATTAGCTGGCCGGATATTGGTAGGGTAGACTCGCCGGCGGACGGGGAAGGGGCTGGTGCCGGCGGTGTCAACCACCGCGGCCGGCGGCGGCTCAGGGAAGAAGAAACCGAGTTGAGCGTGGGAGAGGAGAGAGAGAAAGGGATTCGGGTCGGGGCTGGGGGGAAAAACCGGGGGAAAGAAGAAAAAGAAAAAGAGAAAAAGAAAAAGAGAAAGAAGAAAAAGGAGATCTAGTCTTTTTTAACTTGGGTTTCGAAAGTGAACCAAAGAAAAAGATTTTAAAACTGAAAGCCAAATAAAATAATCCAAACACAGTGAAATATTCAAATAAAACAATAACTATTTTTTAAACAGTTAAAATAAATAAAACAATTTAACTTAAAATTAGCTAAAGTAAAATATTAAACTCTGACAAAACATTCTTTAAAATAAAGAGGAATTAAATTACAGATCACTAATTAAAATTAAACAAACGCAGTGAAATGCCTTAATAAAACAATAAAAATTTTAAAACCCACAAACAAGCCAATTTAAATTAAAGATCAATTTAAATCCAAAACAATAATTAACAATAAGAAAGCCCAATAAAATAATTTTTCACAATTTAAAATATTCTAAAATAATATTTAAAAACTTCAATAATTTTAAAACAAAATAACTAATCACTAAATAAATTAAATAAATCATCCATTAAAATACACTAAAATCTGGGATGTTACAATCTCCCTCCCTTAAAATAAATTTCGTCCTCGAAATTGTAGGGTCAAACATCAATGCTAAAGACAGGCATGAGATGCGACTAAAAGTAGGCTTAAGAGACATACCGCCGATCAAACAAACGATTACGGATATTGTTCCATCATAACTGCTTCTCTTTTCCAAGAGAAATCTTAAGCCAGTAGATCATCCCAAACTACCTTCTCCAAAGTTATCGACTTAGATCTCAACCTTTATTCTTTCAATTCACAATCTGCATCGGGGCAACCTCATAAGTAAAGTCAGACTGAAGTTGGATGCGTCTTGGGTCGACAAGACGCGACTCTTGTTGACCAAAACTTTACTTCAACGAGGACACGTAGAACCCAACAAGAACTTCACCAAGATAAGCTGGCAACACAATTCTGTAAGCAACAACCCCATTCTTTTCCAAAATCTGAAAAGGTCCAACATACCTTGGGCTAAGTTTTCCTCTCTTACCAAAGCACTTGACGCCTTACAAAGGAGAGACTTTGAGATAAACTCAATCACATTCCTCAAAAGACAAGTCTCTTTCCCTTGAATCTGCATTACTTTTCTGATAACTTTACGCTTCTACCATAACATCTCTTATCACCCGAACTTGATCTAACATCTCTTTTATTAACTTGGGCCCAACAAATTTACTCTCACTAGTCTCCCAAAGGCACATCATGATTAATACTCCTAGAGCGGCTATGTAATCCAAGATCTTTATATTCACAAAACCTTAATACAACACCCAAGGAATCCCAATGATTACTAGCTCCATTGATACACTGAACTAACCTCTATTAACTCTTACGGTAAAACTTCCAAACCTTTGTTTAATACTACACTTGGTAATCTAGTGGCCACTTCTAAAAATTAACCATCAATAACAAAATTGCATACACAATAATCAATCTCTAATTACAGGTATCTTCTCAAAATTTCAAGTCACCACTAATTCCTCAAAATCAACACAAAATTTTAAACTCCTAATTACAACCAAAGTATCATGCTCCTGCTGCGCACTCTGACAATCACTACATACCGAAAATTCATATCCTCATAAAACAACACCATTGAGTACAAGGTAGCGCCATACCTACTAACCAAGAAACTCTTACCACAATTGGTAGAAAATACCCTCTTCCAAAATCATGAATTATCACACATTCCAAAATTAATTCTCACTATCTGAAACAACATCAATATTAATCAACCTCAGCATCCCAAATTGGAAACAAGTAATATCACCCCATAAAACACCCGCTCATCTTAGATAAGACCTTATCTTAAAAGGCTCAAGTCCCTTCCAGCCAACCAGAAAGAGCATCTATAAATTCTACCCGACAAACTAAACCCGAAAGTTTAACAACTAAATTCTAAATATCATCTAATCTAGCAGTGACTAAACTCACTACGAACCACCAATGACCTCACTAAAACATTACAGAAACCTAAATAACTTGCCCACCTATTTCTACTCCTATAAGCTAATTTTTGCATGACTAGGTCCTTCAATAGCACCTCACTAATAAACCTCAAGGCACGCCCTACTGCTCAAATCTTCAATTCACCAAAAACTATTATACAACATCCAAGGATCCTAATGTTTTATTTACTCACAAAACTCTTGAACTTAATACTGTCGTAACGACTCCTTTACAGCACCTACCAAAACTACTTCCAAGTCAAAAATGAGACTAGAACATGTACTCTCCAAAATCCCTACAACTCACAACTGTTACACATCGATCTCGTGCATCCTTAGCTAGAATCAATATTCCTCCAACGTGCAAGTGATATATCACTACTATTTCCATCATCTGGACCTATATCCTCGAAATCAACAAGAATCATTTCTTAAATCAACACCATCTTTATCCTTAAAATTGATATGGATCAAATCTTAAACCTACTATTGTAACCTCAAGCTAAAAACAATCATTTTCCCGAATTCAATCCAAATCTACAATCCTCAAAAAATACTCAAGCTAGATCATTACCTTCCATCTCCAAAGAAATATTCTCATTAAAAAAAATTCCTATATTAATAACTGAACTCTGATCAACCTCATTTTAATGGTCACCGACTAATCAATCTCAAAAATAAATCAAGCTAGCACACCAAGCTTGAGGAATTAAAAACTTAAATCTTATTACAAATCAATCCTTCAAATTTATAATTCTAAAATCTTAAACCAAAAAGAATCACTTCCTGAAATCCTCAAATTCGATGACCTTAAAGCTAAAATACTCACCTTACAAACCTTGCAAAATTCTAAACCCGAAATAATACCAAAGTGCTTAACTGAGCCGACAAAATCTAAAACTTCTAATTTAATTAACCCCTCAAGTGCTTGTTGAACCTACCACGTTAGATCCTATAAACTTATTTCCTGAAAACTATAGGGCCACAAACCTTAGATAACTTCTCAAAAATCTATCCTCGAAGTTCGTTGAATTTATAACCTCTTACATCCTAGACTCAACAATTAATCCTATGGAACTTAAGACCTCAAGTATCCTAGGCGAACTAAAGCTATTCCCACCTTAGCTGCAACTTGAGTTCCTACTCCATAGAGTTCACTTAGATCATGTCGTTCCTTTCGAGTCTCGATATTAAAACATACCAATCGCTAAGAGTTCAGACCTACTACACTAAATGATCAAGCCTAACAGGGCATTCACAGTCGTATCATCTTCCTGTCATAGCGTAGCCCTTAACCCACTTTTCCAACTCAAACAGATTAAAATCTAATTATTAAAAAAATAAATAAATTAAAACACAACAAAATGCCATCAAATAAAATAGAATATCAACCAACCAAGTATAACAATATACAATAAATTAAAACATTTAAAGTAACATACCTTGAACAACATAAACCAAAACAAAACAAAATCTCACAATTAAAATAAAATTTCATAAATAAAATGACATACGATAAATGAATAAAACAATGTAGAAGTACACAATAAACAATTAAAACAAATAAAATAACCGACCACAGAATAAAGCAATTAAAATAAAATAACATTCAACCAAATAGATGAAACCAATAAAAATAACAATAATTAGTAAATTAAAACCATTGAAATAACATACTTCAAACTAAAATAATTTTAAATCACAACTTTTAAAATTTATGGTACTTCACCTAAGGGACATGTGGCTTTACCCAGAGCTAAACCGCTCTGATACCACCTGTGGCGCCCCCAACTTCCATGCACGGGCACGCACGAAAATTGAGATACCCGGAATGATGACAACACGGTCACGCACCCCAATGACACGTGCCGAGTGTGTGAAATGCAACACGTGTACAACAAAAGATACGCAGCGGAAAGGTTAAGTCAAATAACTAAGAACCAGAGTTAATACAATACAAAAATAGTACTGAAATCCACCAGTCAACATAATACAATTTCTTGTTCGCAAATCAATACTAAATAAAAATACACATGAAACATAACCAAATGTCCCTACTCCTCAGGCGGAGCCGCAACCTCGGGCTCAACCTCCTCAAAGCCTGCACCAAAACCTGTAGTACCAATAAATGGTACCATAGGTAAGTAAAACCCAAAAATACTCCAAGATAACAAATATATAAATACAACGACCATTATGCATGCACACGGTGACCCAAGTGCAAAACCCGAGAAAAACACCATTTCTCGAAAATCACAAGTTTTCCACGCATGCAAAAAATCATCATTTGGCACAATTAATAACCAGGAATAGTTACTTTTATTCCAATTTTAACCCGTATGCACCATGGCCTCCCCTAGGGACCATCCACATACCCTGGCTCCCTTCGTCACCCCACAGGTAGCGACCATGTGAGTGATACAACACGAGTGATGCCCAGTTCCGCGCCCACCGCGTACATAGCCAAGCATCCTCTGATCTCCGCCAGCACGAGAGATCACGGAATCGGATCAAGAGCGCTACCATCTCGTCCAAGTCCCGAGCAACAGCTCCAAGGGACGACACTCAGTATATTCCGCTCCCGAGTGCCCAGAAAAGCTCCACCGAGATAATAACCCATCTCGGCTTGGGGGTGATACACACACACCCAAAAAAGTCATTTCAATTTACACACCCACGCATGCGTGCACAATGCCATGAAAATGACCAAATACTAATAACCAACAGTTCTCAACAATTTTCCAATAACCAACACAGTCTATCAGATAACCAATTCACAGTTTATAAAACAGGTTATTGCAAAAATATATTTAAATCTTAAAAGTCTTTTGAAGAAATACTTACAGTACTTTAAAGTAATTTATGGAGGATCATGGAGGAACTGGAAGCACCAAAAAAGCAACTGTCACAGTGTAAAAACACTGTGGCCGAAACGCAGTGAAACTCAAATTTCACCCGGGGTCAAACGAAGACTTGGGAACGGTAGGGTAGGGCCTATGGAAGGTGGAGAATCTAATGGTGGTGATGGTTGGCCGTGGATGGCGGCCGAAACGGCGGTGGAAAGCCACGAAGTGTAAATTGGAGAGGGTGTTCGATGGGGCGGCTTCGGCGACGGATCGGGGCCGGGGTTGGGTTGGTTAGGACGGAAATGGGCCGGTGGTGATGTGGCTAGAGCTGGTGGCCGGAGGTGGCCGGACGGCGGCGGAATGGGGAAAAATCCACCGCGGATTCGATCGGGTCGTGGCTGCTAACGGCGACGTTAGCCGGCCGGATATTGGTAGGGTAGACTCGCCGGCGGACGGGGAAGGGGCTGGGGGGAAAAACCGGGGGAAAGAAGAAAAAGAAAAAGAGAAAAAGAAAAAGAGAAAGAAGAAAAAGGGGATCCAGTCCTTTTTAACTTGGGTTTCGCAAGTGATCCAACGAAAAAGATTTTTTAAAACTGAAAGCTAAATAAAATAATCTAAACGCAGTGAAATATTCAAATAAAACAATAACTATTTTTTAAACAGTTAAAATAAATAAAACAATTTAACTCAAAATTAGCTAAAGTAAAATATTAAACTCTGACAAAACATCCTTTAAAATAAAGAGGAATTAAATTGCAGATCACTAATTAAAATTAAACAAACGCAGTGAAATGCCTTAATAAAATAATAGAAATTTTAAAACTCACAAACAAACCAATTTAAATTAAAGATCAATTTAAATCCAAAACAATAATTAACAATAAGAAAGCCCAATAAAATAATTTTTCACAATTTAAAATATTCTAAAATAATATTTAAAAACTCCAATAATTTTAAAACAAAATAATTAATCACTAAATAAATTAAATAAATCATCCATTAAAATACACTAAAATCTGGGATGTTACATGTATGACTCTTTTTTCCTTTGTTTCATGTATTTGAACCAATAACATAACATTGCATGAAGTGCAACCGAGTTGCGTGTGGAGTATACGGGAGTTAGGAAGAAATTGTGTATGTGCATGCATGTGCATGTGATTGAGTGGCGTGATGGTCCAAAATCATGGAATAGTTAGACATTTGATCATAATACACTACAAGATTTACTGGTTTTGCCCATGAGTGATTTTTGTGGCAAAAAATAGTCATTTTGTGGAAAAAGCTCTATCCCACAAAATTTCTTCGTGGGAAGCTTGTGGGATATAATTCGCCGAAAAAAGTATTTTAAAAGGTTTAAGTCGTGGCTAATAAACACATTTTTCCAAGACTTTTCTTGAGGCAAAATCTTATGGACTCGTCGCAATTACAACGTTCAACTTATTCGATGATCGTGGAAAATGTTCAATTCCCACAAGTTGTTGTCGTGGGTATTAGTATTTCCCACGAGTATTTCCACTACTCTCTTCGTGGAAATAGTTCCCTTTGGTATTTCCGATAAAATAATGTCGTGGGAAATATATATTTGCCACAAAGTATTCCGTCGGAAATACTTATTAGGAAGAAAGATTATCGTGGGAAATAATTACTTCTGGCAAAAAATATATTTGCCACGAGTTGTATTTGTGGCAAATGCTAAGAGATTTTAGAAAAAAAAAATTATAAAATAAAAAAAATTATATATAGCCAAAAATAATCATAACAAATAGTCTAATATAGGCTAAAATAAATATATCCAAACCTATAGTTACAATTCATGGCTCCATAAAACCACACAACTTTATCCAAACCACACAACCACAAAACTTTATAAGTTACAATTCATGGCTCCACAAAACCACAACCATACAATCCATTCAAGCTTTATAAGATCAACATACAATCCTTTCAAAGCACTCATTTGTTTTTACAAGCTTCATCCATACCCAATACATTTAAGGAGAAAGGAACTAAAACTATAGTTTAATCAATCCACACTAAAGCTAGTGAAAGAAGGGGAATAACCCCACAAATAATAAGAAGGCACCAAAATAAAACCACATCAGTCAACACTTAAAAAGAAAAATTCAAAAACCTTAAAGGCTAACACTTCAGTCAACACAAGCTTCCCAACACATCAGTCAACACAAGCTTTCCAACACAAAAGAATTGGGTTGACAGTAAAACTAGAAAGGAACTCTCAAGACAGCAGAGGATGTAGCCCGTCAGATTTAATACAAGATATTACAACAAATAAAGTTCCACAAAATGGAATTTTAATTAGAGTTAATTATGACCTTCACAGCTTCTACCATCCTTTGCAGAGCATAAAGAGTAGCAGCATCCCCTGTAATATGTAAACAGCCAAATGGAATGAAAACCTGTACTCTGAATTGCATATGCACTTGAACCATTTCTAATGAAAAAGTATGACGAAAGAAACATTTACATTGCTTACCCTCAGCAATCTGCTTCTCTAAGAGGACAGAGCATTCCACTTCATCATTTCCTTTCTTGAGCGTGCAGTTTTTTCCCATTATACACAGACAAGTCTTATTTCCTCAAGGTGTTCTAAAAGATCAAGCAAAACTTGTCTGAGAGCCCCAGCCCTTGAGCCCAATTCAACCTTCAAAAAAACAAACTAGACAGTACATTAAATAAGAGCACGCGAAGACACATGCAAGCCATTTTGAGTGAATTCAGTAATACCAATGTTAGCTTGCTAATGCAAAGCTGCTCCAATATGTCATCAGTTAATCGGTTTGGCAAAACCTCAAGGAGAGCTTGTACCTAAAGAAAATGGCAGATTACTGGCTCTGTCTTTAAAAAAGGAAAGACCACTACTTGCTAATACCAAAAGGAAATCTAAAACATAAGCCTAAGTACAAATATCCTCTTCATCCACACATGAGAGGGCTGATAGAGACCATGGGGATACCAAGTTATATATTCCCAACACAAAATATATGCTATACAACTTGGTAGAGGACCACATACAGTTATCTCCCTATATGCTCACTGTCACTACTTAAGGCATCTACCAAACTGCAACCCTTTGATCATTGAACTACTAGAGGACACATTTTGAGATAAATATATTTAGGCACATGACCATAAAGACAACAACATATCATATGATCTCAGATAAGAATAACCAACACTGGTTGGACTTGGATGTCCAACTCAGTGCTAAAAGATGATGGTTCTGTAAAATGTTTGCTCAATCATGTGTGTTCATGGCTTTACAAGCAAAGATAATTGCTTGTGGAAAATTCTTGGGAAAATTGATGCAGTTTAATGTTTAATTGTTTTTCTATTCAAGTTTAATTACTTCTCATGTTTACTTGCTTTTCTATTTATGTTTAATCTATTGCTCAATCAGATCTATTCATGGTCTGTTGAGTTTTCTTTTTAAAGACATTTTCTCTAATCCAGTCTATCAAATTATCATGTATACAGTGCTATAAATTACACAGATTACACATTACACAATAGAATTTACACAAGCTCAATTCACAGATTCACATCATATCATCACATCAGATTACACAATAGAATTTACACAAGCTTCACATATTCACATCAGATTACACATTACACATTAGAACCCAAATAAATTTCACAGATTCACATCATCAGAAATTACACAATCAAACCGTATCAATGCAATCAAGCAACAGTGCCATCACCAATTACATAGAAGAGGAAGGGAGAAGCAGAGAGACTCACCGTGTTCCCAGAAGATGCGTGTAATGGACTTGGGCAGGTGGAGGTAGTTGGGGAAGGGCGGCTCCCAGGGTGAGGTCGCGATGTGGGGCGGGGGGGCGACCGGCTCTAGGTGACAGTGATGGGTCTCACGGCGGGGGGGGAGGCGCACGATCGTAGCCGCAGGGAGAGAGAGCTGCGGTGGTGGCTCGCAATCGCCGAGAGAGAGAGAGAGAGAGAGACGAGAGAGAGATGAGAGTGCTGTGGGGTTGGAGGAATCGGGGAAGAAAGGGGAAAGTGGAAAAGGGAAAGGGGCCGGGGGCAGATATTTAATTAGTTTTTTGCGGCGACTTTTATTCGCCGCAATCATACCTAATGTTGCAGCGAAATATATTTGTGGCGATTAAAATTCATCGCAAATAGTATATTTTCGCTGGAAAACCCTCTTTTCCCACAAACAGCTACTTGCCGACAATATTTCGTGGGAATAGGCTTCTTTTATTTCCTACGAATGATTTTCGTGCCATTTAATACTTATTTGCCATGACTGTGCATCTTAAAAAAAGAATTCACGGCAAAAAGCCATAATTCTTGTAGTGATATATACAAGGGTCTCACAAGTGGAAGTGTTGGAGGATACATAACATATGAGTTCATGTCCCACTTGTTGGTGCATTTCGGCTTAGTCATAAGTTCATGTACCAATGAACGTGGTTCGGGTTTGAAGGTGTGTGAGCATCGCATGGGTTGGTTGTATGTTTAATGAGTGGAATGTGACTTAATTGAGGTGTACAATTGAGGGTCGAACCCATTTGGAGCGTCTCTGGTAAATAGGTTTGTAACTTGACGGTGTATTTGAGTAATGTTAGGTACAATTGTGAAATATGTATGCACCCATCAAAATGTTAGAAAACCTATATTACTACCTATAGGGTCTGACAACCCAGGGGAATAATTATCCCCTGGTGCCCATATAGTAAACCGGCTTGTTAAAATCTTACTTATTACTGAAGAAATGAGTCGCATGCATGTAAATAGGTGCAACGAGTCCTATTTACTGGAGGAAAGGAAGGTGTGCAGAGTGTATGAAGTGATGAATATTGAAAAGTGAAAAGTAGGAGAGAGTAAAAAGGTGAGGTGTGAAGTGGGCGAGGAAATGAAGGAAAAGGAAAAGGAAAAAAATAAAAAATATTAAAATAAAATAGAAAGTGGAGGTGTGCACGTCATTGAGGTCAGAGAGGGAGAGGTGAAGAAAAGAAAATAAAAGAGAATGGTTTTACGTTAATGAAGGCAAGTGGAAACTAAGTCAGTTATATGAACAAATTTGTGGATTATTTATTATTGTTATTTCATTCCTTCTCAAGTCGGTTGAAGCTCACTTTCTCTCACCCCCCAGTCTAACTCCCTGGAAACCATCGCCCATCGTATTATGAGACTCTCATGCCCATCATCGCATCCGAAACTCTTCTCACCCCTTAGTTGATCTTTGCTGGCTTGTCGATTGCTTTGTCGGCGGTGTATTTTAGGGGCTATGGTGTGTATTTTATGTATTTATACGCTAATGTTTGTAGAGAAAGAAAACTTGCATTTGGTCTATACGATGATGTTAAGACCTCGTTTCATAGAAACGTGCTAAATATCTTTTGTGTCCTGTTAGGCCTTCTCTTATATATAAGATATTTTTTCCTTACTTTTGCTGTTAAAAGAATTGCAGCAGAGAAATTTGAAGCCACATGACTTGTTAAGAATTGAACTCTATATTTTTGAAAAGTGTAAATTATAGTGTAAGAACGTCTAACATATATAGATACATACCTAGCCTTTCTATGGTAACTATTAAAAAGGAAATAATTACAATTAAATGACAAATTTCCTAAATAATTATAATTAAATGACAAATTTCCTAATATCAAGAGATTGTTAATTTTGTGGGATTTGATTATGTCAATACTCCCCCTTAAGTTGGTGCATGGAGATCCGTAATGCCCAACTTGCATAGAAAGTATTGGAAAAGTTCATATACTAAGGTTTTGGTGAAGATGTCTGCGACTTGCTCATGAGAAGAGGTGTGAACGGCTGTAAGGAGGCCTACCCGAATTTTATCACGAACAATGTGACAATCAATCTCAATGTATTTGGTGCGCTCGTGAAAGACATGGTTGTGAGCGATGTGTAGAGCGGATTGATTGTCACAATAAAGACTAATAGGCTCAAAATGAGAGACATCAAGATCGGTGAGGAGCTGTTTCAGCTAGGTGAGTTCGCAAGTAGTGACTTCCATGGCTCGATATTCAGCTTCAGCGGAGGAAAGTGCCACTGTCGTCTGTTTTTTTGTTCGCCAAGAAATGGGGCTCGTGTTGAGCTGAATGAAGAACCTGTAGTAGATCTTTGAGTAGTGGGACAGCTGGCCCAATCTGAGTTTGTGTAAGTGGTAACATGCAAATTGATAGATGATGAGAAAAAAATATATTGACTTGGACTGCCTTTGAGATAGCAAAGAACGCGGATGGCAGCTTGCATGTGTGGATCTCGAGGAGCATGCATGAACTGACTGAGAATATTCACTGCAAAAATAAGATCAGGACGTGTTATAGTCAGGTAGATGAGATGTCCAACCAATCGTCAATAGGCACTAGGGTGGATGAGGAGAGAGCCATCTTCAAATTTTGTTCCATGGGAAGGTGAGCGGTCCTAGCACCAAGTTGACCATTATCAATCAGGATATCAAGTGTGTACTTGTGTTGGTTGAGCAAAATGCCTTTCTGAGAGTGAGCAACTTCGAGACCAAGGAAATATTTGAGGGACTCGAGATCCTTTGTTTTGAAGTGTGTAGAGAGAATGCTCTCGAAAACATCAATCTGGGAAATATCATTGCCAGCAACTAAGATGTCATTAACATAAATGAGGACAATAGTGATGCTGGTGTGAGTGATAAGAGTGAATAAAGAGTGGTCTACCTAAAACTGATTAAAACCTGCATCAAGAAAAATAGTAGTTAGTTTAAAGAACCAGTTGCGGGAGGCTTGTTTGAGGCCGTATAGAGATTTCCGAAGCCGACACACTAGTCTCCTCCTTAGCGCAATATCCAAGTGGTGGGGTCATATAGACTTCTTCATCAAGATCAAAGTGTAGAAAAGTATTGTTGACATCAAGTTGTTGGATGACCCAATTTTTGGGGGCAGTGATTGCCAGTAGGCAGTGGACAGTGGTCATTTTGGCAATTGGAGCAAATGTTTCATAGTAGTCAAGACCTTTAACCTGAGTATAACCTTTAGCAACTAATTGAGCTTTGTAACTCTCGATGAATCCGTTGGCTTTGAGTTTAGTTTTGAAAATCCATTTATATCCAATGGGTTTCTTACCAGGAGGAAGAGGCTCAAAAGTCCAAGTGGCATTATCCTCTAAGGCTTGGATCTCAGCAGTCATGGCCTCGTGCCAATGAGGATGGTAGATGGCAGTGGAGTAACATGAAGGATCAACAGATGTGGTGAGAGCAGTTAAAAAAGTAAGATGAGAAGGAGAAAAACGAGAATAGGAAAGAAAAACAGATAAAGGATAAGTAGTACCTGAAGCTGATTCAGCTGATGAGGATGCAATGGACTCCGTATGTATGGTTGGACAGACGTAATCCTGAAGATATGTAGGTTGAGTGGTGGTGCGTTTAGAACAAATGGAGAGAGGAGATGGTGGAGGTGGTGATGGGTCGGGAATAGGAGTGGAAGGGGGAGGAAAAGTTATGGGTTTAGGGATTGGGAGAGGAATAATGGGTAGTGATGGATCTAAAGGAGAAGAAGCAGTTTGGAATGGGAATATTTGTTCATCAAAGGTAACATCACAAGAATAAAAAATAGCTTGGGTTTCCAGGTTGTAAAGCTTGACCGGGATACCCAAGAAAGACGTATTTTGTGGCACGAGGTGAGAATTTGTCATGGAAAGCATGGATGGTTTGAGCGTAACAAAGACATCCAAATAGGTGTAAATGAGCGTAACTTAGTGGGATATTGAAGAGAAGTTCAAAATGGGATTTATTTTGAAGAATACGACTCAGGGTGCGGTTAATAAGATAAGCAGCGGTGAGAACACATTCACCCCAAAATTTTAAGGGTAAATGTGTTTGAAATCAGAGACTACGAGCGACTTTCAGAAGGTGCCAGTGTTTGTGCTCTGCAGCACCATTTTGTTGCAGAGTGTCAATGCAGGTATGTTTATGAATGATCTCATGGTCATGAAGATAATTTTGAAATTTGTGGGATATAAATTCTTTTCCATTATTAGTTCTTATAATTTTAATCATGGTGTTGAACTGATTCTAGATAAGTGCAAAAAAAATGTATGAGATGAGTATATGCTTCAGATTTATGTCGCATGAGATAGATCCAAGTGGAGCAAGAAAAATCATCAACAATGGTAAGAAAATAATGAGCACTGCAAATTGAAGAAGTATGGTAACCACCCCATATATCACAAAAAATACGATTAAAAGTAAAAGTAATTTATTAGCATTTGAAGGAAAAGGAAGTCGAGTATGTTTCAAACGAGCATAAATATCGCAATCAGAAATAATACAATGATTATTATTGAAAAGATTGAGAATATTTAAACGAGAAGGATGACCTAGGCGTTGGTGCGATAGGATCTTATTAGCAAGAGTTTGAGTAGAAAGAGCTGTGATGGGTTGAGGCTGATACACGTAAAGTCCATTGCAAACCTCACCCGCTCCAATCAGCTTCATCGACTATGGGTCCTGAAAAAAATAATGAGTAGAGGAAAAAAAGACAAGACAAGTATTATTAGAGGTGAGTTGGGGTACATAAAGTAAATTGAAATGAAATGAGGGGACAAAATAGACATTAGACAAAGTGAGGGATTCAACCAAATGAATTGTGCCAATCCCTTCAATGGGAAGAAAAACACCCGTGGGTAAGCATACATTTGGCACATGGGAAGGGGATGAAAGTTCAGAGAAAAGGGTCCAATCATGGCACATGTGGTGGCTAGCTCCACTATCGATGATCCATGTTCGGCCTTGACTAGAAGAGAGAGTGTAAGAGATGTTACCCATGAAATTTGTGGAAGGGTTTGGTGGGCTGAGCAAATCCAAGAGTTTTTGGTAGAGATCGGGAGTGAGACCAGGTACCGGTGAGCTCGTGGTGGAGGAAGAGGCCTGGTGAGCCATCGGCAGCAAACTCGGAGGTGGTTTGCTGAGAAGGGAGGGAGGAGACGTTGTGTGGGGTTCACGACCTGGAGGATACCCGATGCGGCACCAGCAACTGTCACGCATGTGGCCGTTCTAGCCACATTTCGAGCATTTGAATAGTGGTTTTTGGGAGCCACTGGAGTGGGTGGTGAAGCTTTGGAGCTCTGATGGAGAATTTCGAATTTGAAGAAGTCTCTGTTATTCCCCCTGAAACAGAATAGAGAAAATTTTGTTGATGGGGGAAAGGGGTTCCAGTGCCAAAATCTGGGTTCTCAGTTGAGAGAATGAATCATTGAGGTCGAGTAAAAACTGGAAAACTCGTTCATCCTCCCCTTGTTGTTGAAATTCTTTGAGATCACTGCATTTTTGGAGGTGACTAAGTTCATCCCAGAGTTGTTTTATCTGGTTGTAGTATTCATGGATGGAGGTGGTATTTTGGTGCAGGAAGGATAACTCTTGTTTAACATGATAGACCCGCGCGTTGTTCCCATGCCAGAAACGGGATTGAAGGTTGAGCCACACTTCACGAGAATCAGTATGGAATTCAAGAGAGTTTGCGATGGAGGGACTAATGGAGTTAAGAAGCCAGGTAAGGACCATGTCCTTGGTTTGATTCCATTGAGTATAATTTGGTGAATCTGTGGCGGGTGGGAAAAGGGTACTATCAACAAAACTGAGTTTGTTTTTGCGTTGAGTGTACGGGTCATGACTTTTTGCCATTTGGGAAAATTATCTCCAGTGAGTATTCTAGAGACTAGAATAAAGCTAGGGGAATTAGATGAGTGAAGGAGATAAGGGGAAGGAGGGGAGGGGGGGGGGTGGCCATGGAAGGCGTTGAGGTTGGAGGCTTAGGAACGTTGTTTGGCTGATACCATGTTAAGAATTGAACTCTATATTTCTGAAAAGTGTAAATTACAGTGTAAGAACGTCTGACATATATAGATACATACCTAGCCTTTCTATGATAACTATTAAAAAGGAAATAATTACAATTAAATGAAAAATTTCCTAATATCAAGAGATTGCTAATTTTGTGGGATTTGATTCTATCAACATGACTAAACTCTAGCTATGAAACTGAGTGCCATAACTGAATTTGGCTAAGTCATAGTTGGATAGAATTACTGAATGTCCATATCCTCATCTGTATAACACTTTTTCCTGTAGCATCTGATAGATTGGAGAGTCGATAATTCAGTCGGCTTGAGGAAAGATAGAGAGAGAAGAGACGTTTAGCATCGGTGAGAGATAGAGAGGGGAGAAAGAGAGAGAACGAGGGGGTAGGGGATTGTATGGACTTTACTTGAGGGCGTGTCTATTTTTCACTTCTTGGAATGTGGACGTGTCAACATGCTATTGGAGGGTGTAAATCCCCTCTATTCACAATGGCCGGTTTGAAGTTAAACTCTTTATTCATTATTTTAATTTTTCCGTCTCTGATTGGCTATCACATTGTTATTTAGTTTATTTTGCTAATATTGGCTAATCTAATTGTTATTTCGTTTTGTCTAACTCCTAAATGTTATTATTATTATTACTTTGTTAGCTTTGACTAACCACTTAACAATGATTATAACCTTGACTAGCCCTATTTTTATTTTGATAATCTGATTAGCTTAAACTTGATTCCCTTGACATAGTTATCATTGTATTTTATTTTGGTATGGCCCTATATTGAATTCTTATTGAAATTTGATGCAAATTATCATGCCGGTATTTATTTGCTTTTTATTTAATTAATTGAAAACTTTGTGTTCTTTTTTCATCACTCATAAAGGTTGCACATGTTTGCATAGACAACATTGCTTTTTAAGCATGTCCTTATAACAAATTGATGGAATTATGAATATAGTATTGGTCATTTCTTTATGAGAGATGAAAAATATTGTACGTGTGACATTTCTTTTTAGAAGGAAAACATTCCTGTCTTTTAAAATAAAACATTTCTTCTTCCTTGTACATTCTTTTGAAAGGAGACGATATTGCTTTTTAAACATTGCTTTTTAAGCATGTCCTTATGGCATGCCTTATGTCCAATCCTAGTCTGTCCCTGACTGAGGGACTCCCACGTGGCATTGGACCATAGTCATACCTCTAGGTTCAGACAATATGATCAGTTGTGTTGTAATACTTTTAGCAGACCCACTTTGAAATGTGAATCTTCAAATGGAGTGGAAGCTACTGCATACAAATCTACCACCTCCTGAGCATTTTTGTGTAGTCCTAAAAAGCTTGTACATATTAGCAAAGGTCTTGTCCTCAACCGTTACTCTCCTTCAGTGTGTTCTTTGCCTATGTACATTAGGCAACTCTTCTAGCTCGCCTACCTTATGGTGACAAGTCTTTTATCACCTTGTGCAGGGACGTGCTAGCTAGGTTTTTTTGCACAGTGTTGCTCGCCCATTTGCTAGACTAGTGGCACTTTGCTGCCCCCATAGCTATTATTCACCAAACCAATGGAGTGGTTCTTCATCTTTCTTTCCAGTCAACCCTATCAGTGGTTTGTCCCTGTGCGCTGGTGAGGCCCTCACATCCTCCCCTCCTTACGTGGAATTTTGTGCTCAAGGTGCCCTATCCACACCATTGTGGCTTAGCATTTATGCTGTTAAGTTCCTTGCCCTCCAAGAACTCTCTTTGTGTCAGCGGTGCTCCTCCTTTGCTTGTCGTTGTTCGACCTCCAATCTTGCTGCCTTGCGTCATTTTTCCAAGAAGCGTTACATTTTTTTTAGGGGGTACAACTGCCCTCCCTGCGATTCTCTTCTCTCTCACCATAGTTGTGCTTCAAAGGGCTCTAAATCTTGTGGCTCAAAAGGGTGAACTAATGGCTTATTTATAGCCTTACTTAGGTCCTTGATTGCATTGATTTACCCTAACCTCGAGCATTACAATGCACTTATTACAGCTATAATAAATATGGGAACCACTCCTATGTGACCCGCTCACTTTCCCAAGTGAACTCCTTGTGTCCCACTTCTCCCCACTACATCTTTACTAAGGGTACGGTCTTAGATCATAATTTTTGCTCCTTATATCTACGATTCATACTAGCCTTTCCACATAAGTGTGATTCGGTTGTAGACAAACGAAATCCAGAGTAATTACTTGGGATTGTAGATCCTTGAAACTTTTCCACAACAAGGATACGTGGAACACGATGTGAATCCTTTCTTATTCTGTTTGTAGCGCAACTCGATATGCTACATGACCCACCCTCTCTTTTACTTGATTTGGGCCAACATACCTTGGGCTCAACTTCCTTTTAAATATTTCTACTCCCTTCATGGGTTACACTTTGAGGTATACCCAATCTCTTTCCTCAAACGTCAACTCCCCCTTCTTACGTCAACATAGTTTCTTTTGCCTACTTTGAGTTGTAGCCATCTTGGCTTGAATGAGCTTGACTTGTTGTATATTCTTCTATACAATCTCTAGCTTAATCACACTGTCTTTCCCAACTTTGTCGCAACATATTGGCAACCTACATCTTCTCCCATACAACGCCTTGTGAGGTCGTCTGGATGGTCTCCTAGTAACTATTGTTATATGTGGACTCTATGAGTGGGACATGGTTCTCCCAAGGTCCTTTAAAATCCAAAATGCATGCCCTCATTATGTCTTCGAACATTTGAATGGTCCTTTCTGACTGTCCATCAATTTGTGGATGGTAAGCATTACTAAACCTAAGTTTAGTTCCCATTGCCGTATGTAACTCTTAAAAAATGAGACATAAGTCTTGGGTCTTGGTCTAAAACTATAGTCTCAGGACTCCTTGTAACCTAACTATCTCTCGTATATACAACCGAATGAGTTTACTCAGAGTGTCCATAGTGTTGACCGGTAAAAATTGAGCTTTCTTAGTCAACTGACATATAATTACCCATATGGTTTCCTTACCACTATGGGTTTGGGGTAACCTGACCTCGAAATCGATGGTTATCTTTTCCCATTTCCGTTATGGGATAGACAAGAGCAGTAGAGTCCCTGTTGGGCTTTAATGCTCCGCCTTCTCCCTTTTGGAGGTAACACATCTTTTTACGAAGTGGGCAGTATTCAACTTCATTCTGTGCTGTTAGAATCCGTTTCTAAGATCTCGGTACATCTTTGTACCTCCAGGGTGTTTTAAGTATGGCGAGGAATGAGCTTCTACTAAGATTTAGTCCAAAGCTTACGAATTAATCGAAACAACCTTTCATCCTCTATGTAGTAGGGTCCCATCCTTGCTCAAAATGAAATTTGCAGGTCTGTCACCTTTATAGACTTATCACCTAATTTCCAACAATTTTGGGTCCTTTCTCTGTTGATGCTTTAGCTTATCAAACTTCCTTATTCTTAATTGCTACATAGCCATCTCTTTTGACGGCATGTCCCTCAACAATAGGTGTCTCATCTCTTCCAACAGTGAGTCCACTTTTGTGGGAGCTTCCACACCCTTAGAACCCGATTTGTGACTTAGTGCATCGACGACTAAGTTCGCCTTTTCTAGGTGAAACTTGGTTTCACACTAGTAGTAACTAATGATTTCCAACCACTTTCGTTGCCTCATATTGAGATTCTTCTAGGTGAAGAGGTGCCTTAAACTCCTACATTTCATGTACACCTCACACTTTTCTCCATACAAGTAGTGTCATCAAATCTTCAAGGCAAACACCATGACTGCTAGTTCTAGGTCGTGGGTAGGATAATTCTTCTCGTGGTCATTCAATTGTCTAGATGCATATGCCACCACTCTTCCTTCCTGCATTAGGACACATCTAACCCAAACTTAGATGCATTGCTAAGCACTACAAATGGTTTTTGAGGTTCAGGCAAAGCCAAAAGAGGGGTTGTGGTTAATCTCATTTTTAGTTCCTCAAAAGTTCGCTCAAACTTGTTAGTCGAGGAAAGTTTAGCGTTCTTCTTGGTTAATGTTGTAAGTGGACTGGACAACCTAGAGAATCCTTCCACAAATCTTCAATAGGAAACTCCTCACTTCATGCACTAAGGGGGGTCGTTGCCATTCCAACATTACCTTAATTTTTCTCCAGTCAACCATGACTCCTTTTTGGGATATCATGTGACTGAGGAACTTCACCTCTAGCCAAAACTTGCACTTATTAAGCTTGGCAAACATTCAATGGTTCTTAATCTTTCCCAATACCAGTCTCAAGTGATCCTCATGCTCTTCTAAGTTCCTAGAGTACACCAGTATATAATCTATATCACTACAAATAGATATAGAAATGGTTGGAATACCCTATTCACAATGCCCATAAAAGCTGCTGGGGTGTTAGCTAATCTGAAAGGCATCACGATAAACTCAAAATGGCCATACCTTTTTCAAAAGGCTCCCTTTGGTATGTCACATTCCTTAATTATCAAATGGTGATATCCAAATCTAAGATCAATCTAAGAAAGCAACGTAACTCCCCAGTTGATCAAACAGATCATCTATCATTGGTAATGGGTACTTATTCTTTATAGTTACCTTATTCAGCTTGCAGTAATTGATACACATCCTAAGGATTCCGTTCTTCTTCTTAACAAATAACACCGGTGCTCCCCATGGTGAGATACTAGGCCTGACAAAACCTTTTGCCAATAATTTCTCCAAATGGCTCTTTACTCTTTCAACTCAGCTAGAGCCATCCTATAAGGTGCCTTAGGCACTGGAATTGTTTTTGGTTCCAATTCAATCGAGAACTCAACTTCCTTAGGAAGGAGTAGTCCTGGAAGTTCTCTGAATACTTCCAAGAATTCTCTTACTACGAGTATACACTCCACCACCTTAGGCCTTTTCTCCTTAAGCACTACATGCGTTAGATAGGCCTTGACCTTGTTCACCAACTCATTCTTGGCTTGCAGCTAGGAAATCATTCTTGGCATTGATCTCAACTTACTCCGAAAACTCCTATCCTCACTTCCAGGCACGCAGAATGTTACCGTCCTTTGACAACAATCGATACTTGCACAGTGCCTAAATAACAAATCTATGCCTAAAATGATATCAAAACCTAATGAGTTGAATACTATGAGGTTTGGTTCCCTAGTAGTCCCATCTATCTCTAAGGGACATTCTATAACGATCTTGGTGCAAAGCATCGCTCCTCCATCGGGCAATGATATTGAGACTGCTTGCTACATAAATCTTGCCTGTAAGCTAACCATTTTGGCTAATGCAGCGGATACAAATGATGGGATGCACCTAAGTAAAATGATGCACTCGTGTAGAAATGTGATATTCTAACTCACCCTGAAACAAATAACTAGCTTACTACTTATTCTAAGCTCCTCTGAATATGTCTAATTAATCATGGGTTGAGGTCCCATAACAGTGATTACGTCTACCTCCTAGGTCACTGGGGCATCTTTGTTGACTTCTCTAGGAGTGAGGGCATACACTCTAGCTTGCATAGCCTACCTGGGATCTCCATATCCTCCATCATTCCCTGCTCATTGCCACTGGCATTGCCTAGGGGAAATCCTTGGCTTAGTGTTCCGTCTGCTTAGAACAATAACACAAGGCTAGGGTTTGAAGACACTCCCCTTCATGAGCCCTATGAAAACTATTGCATACGGGTATACGCACTCTAGGGGTAGTTGGCAGTCATCCTCTCGTCCTAGATACAAAATTTTGAAGGGCTAGAAAGCTACTTTCCTCTCAATTAAATGTTCTCCTCTTAAAGTTTGTGGGCATGGCTAACGCGTTCCCCTATTTTCACTCTTAACTATGGAGGCCACACACTAGTCTCTAGAAATTCTTAATCTCTAGGCACACCACCTGAGTCCTAATTTGCATTTGAAGCCCATCTTGAAATCAAATTTCTCTCATACTTTCACTATAAATGAGGTGTGGGGCAAACCTCCCTAACTCCATAACTTTTGCAGCATAGTGCTCCACGTGCATATTTCATTGAACCAAGTTAGCAAAGCCCTTCGATATCTGTTGGCTTATAATGGTGAGAAAGTAACAATTGTCGAATTTCTTCTTAAACTGTTCCCATGAGATCCTTTCCATGGCTCCCAGTTTCATAGTAAGGAGTTGTCTCTTGGCACCCCACCATAGTATCGCTTCTCCTTGGAGCAAATAGCTTGTGTACATGACCTTATCACTTTCCATGCATTCGTTCACCTCGAAATTCCTTTTGATATCCATGATCCACATTTCTACCTTCATCGGTCCCTTGTTACCAAAAAATCCCAAGTAACAAACAACCTCATTGTTCCTCCTTGGGTGAGTTAATTTGTCGAACCTCCAAATGTCAAGTGTAAATTTTGTGCTGTCGCTGCAACATGTCTAAGATAAGATTGAGCGCTCTCAGTAGTTTGCTATCTCTCCCTTCCCCTAATGAGTTTCCCTCGTGACTACTTATCAGTTGTTCACCTCATAGAACTCTCGGTTGGACCATGCTTAGTACCTATAACGAATGCCAAACCTATCACTTACTGCCTAATCTTCCACTCACTAAACACAGTTTAAGCCTATCATGCTCTAAGATCCATGGTTATGGTACCATATTTCTGGCAGTCTTCTTCTAGGAAAAGTTGGATTCACCCAGAGTCATAAAACACGCTCAGACACCAAGTTTGGCACCCTTTCTTCGGTAAAGAATTTGGCAAGGATCCATGGTACCAAGGGTGCCAACCATTTTGCAACACCTAAGGTTTGAGTCAGGATAGGCGTGCAACATTAGCTAAGATGTGCATGTGTAAGGAAAAGTCTAAATGGTTTGTAGCGAAGTTAAAGAGTTAGTATGAAAGCTAAATGATATAGTACCAGAAACCTAAAAGAAACCATAAATATCCACATTGTCTACATCATTCCTTAAATATTTACACATATAACCAGTTGTTCAATCATTTCTCCAAAATAAGCTTGACCAAACATACATGGTTGCCTACCTAATAGTTAGTTACAAACACAACTTTCCACGACCGACCAATCCTACGACAAGAAACATGCCTGCTCACCTATTTGCTCGAGCTAGGTTGGCTTTTCCTCCTTGGGTATTAATCCTGGTCTCCTTTGACGTTGCTTGCTTTCCTCAAAGATTCTATCTTTAGGGATCTCAGGTGCTTATGATATCAAAAGTAAGATTTTGGTTTTTGTCTTACTCCTTTTATAGTACCGACCGTTAGGTGTGCTTCTAACTTCAGATGTGACTAAATTGGAGCCCTTTAGTCTTGATCATCCCATTGCAGGATGACATAAATAAACTGGCAGGGCATGGTTTGTATGTCTTTACTACTTGCCTTATGTCCAATCCCTTGTCTCTCCCCAACTGAACCATTGTTATCCATGTATAATTTAAGACCACTAGAGTAGGAAGTTGTAGCAATAGGTTTGCCACATGATTTTTCATATTGATTTATGATGGAATTAAAGTCCCTTGAACTTGAGATAGGTCCTGGGTATGCAAGGGTGACATCATTCAGCAGATTATAAAACTGTTATTTAGCATTGTGTTATGTAGGGCAATAAATCAAAGTGAGAAGCTAGGGTTTATGAGGGGGATCAGAGTAAACGAAAAGAGCTGATATATTACAAGAAATATAGATAGGTTCTACATCTACTCTTGAGCACGACGATAACAACAGGCCTCCTTTCTTCCCTGAGGGAACATGTATGTAAATATCAAAACCTAGTCTACTAACAACACCAGGAGTATTAACTTCTTCTTGCAGAAGGTTGGGCAAGAAGACTACATCAAATTGGTGAGTCTTGATACATGCCCTCAACTTCTTCTTGTAGAAGGTCAGGCCAGCCCTTTGCTGTTGTAGGAGAGGGTTCTCATATTTGATTTGGGGGCAAGTAAGGCCTTGCCGCCATGGCCAAAATACCAACATGAAGAACTGAAGTGTCGGAGATCCGAGATGTGTTACCAATGCTAGGGTTTGTTCATTGTCTCTCTTTATCTCCTTCTTAATTAGAGTGGTGTCAATCTCAATAGTTTATTGAATGGGGAAGCTTAATCCCAATTGTTAGGTTCTCTTTTTTGGGTGGACATCTCTTTCAAGGTGATCAGGGGATCTTTTCTTTGTAATTGTCGAGTTCAAGGCAGAGAGGAAGGGAGGGGTCGAGGGGGGAAGTAGATTCTAGGATGGCTTCAAGGGTTATTGAGGATAAGATAATGACTCTTGATAGAGGAGATTGGACTTTTCTCAGTAGGCAAAGTGGATCGTTGGTGATGGGCTCTTCTTGAGTGGAGGCCTTGTTTGGTTCTAAGGGCCTAAAGGCTAGACATGCTTTGCTAGTTGGGCTTACTAGAAGTGAAAATGAAGACTTTGGGTTTTAGGAGTGGATTAGGCCTAAAAGAGAGTCAAACTAGGCTATTATTTATTGGAACATGATTAGGCTTGATAATCTCATGGGTGAGCCCATTAAGGTTAAAGGGGTTTGGTTTTGCAAGTGGGATTCATATTTGTCATGCATTATTTATAGGCTTTATTTTGCGGGCTCAAGAGAGAAGAAAAGACAGGGGAACAAGGACTACTGCAACTCTTTTTAATTGACTCTGCCATCTTTGTCTATGTTGCTCGATCACTACAATGTATCATCCTTGGAAGAGTTTTCTGAGTTGCAATAGAGGTTTGGCTTTGTGGAGGTTTGGCAACTCCAAAAAATTGACATATAGTCGACTTCAATAAGATTTGCCAGTACTTGACCGATCTTAAGTGCATTTGGTTTTGTTAGCATCTCCAATGGTAGACCCTAGATTTGGATCCAACAAATAGATAGTTCAGCATCACTTCTTGTATGCTACGGCCTGGAGGCTAATGGTGGAGGACTAAATGAAAGCCTTTAAAGTTACAAGGCCTGTTTGCTAGTACCCAACCTTTCTCTTGAAGAGTTGGGAAAGTGAAAAGAAATGCATTGATGTTTATGTCTTCAATTGATAGACCAATAACAAAGCTCTAGACAACTTTTTTGGCAGCTTCAAAAGTTTTTTTTTTGTTTTTTGTTGATGGGTTTAGCATAAACAAGTTTTCCAACCAGAGCAAGGTTGGAGAAATATTTTGCTATTTTGGTTGGTGCTCAGTTGGGACGTGATAAGTTGAACCTCTCAGGCAGTGGCTTGTTAACATTCATCCTGACCATTATACCTTTTCCTTTACCCATGGTGGCAGGGACCTTTCTCTTCTTCATATTCCTCCCAAGAGAGTAAGGCATTCCCCTTTTTCAGTCCATGTGGACATGGAAGATTAGACTCTGTTGCTCCACCTCTGCTATCAAAGTAACATTGACCAACTCTTTCGTAGGCATGCAACTTGATTCCGAATTCATGGTTGTAACCTGTCTTGAAACTTCATAGCTTGCATCTTCTTTATATCAATTAAATGAGGGGTGAATCTCCCCAGCTCCATAAATCGGGCCGCATACTAATCCACCATCTGATTACCTTGTGTCAAATTCATGAATTCCAATGCCTTTTGCTGCTTCACCATTTTTGGAAAGAAACGACTATCAAATTCTTCTTAAAACGCTCCCAAGTGAGAGTAACTATGTCTCCCAACTCGTGTTCCAACAACTATCATTTCATGTCACACCATATGCCGACTTCTTCGTGAAGCAAGTGTCTAGCATATTGAACCTTTTGCTCTTCCATGCACCCCACTGATGTCGAAAGTCATTTCCAAGTCGATAAGCCACTTGTTGGCTCTCAGGGCTTCTTCTGTACCCATGAAGTTTGGGTATCTATATACTAGAAATCTCTCAAACAGACACCCTTGGTTTTCTCCTCTAGGTGGCTCTTGCCTTGTAATGCCACGTACCCAGAAAAGGTCAGAAGGTTACCATCTGACACCTTAAATCATCTCTTCACAATATATATAACAATTCCAAATAGTTCATAACATGAATTCACATGTTTCAATCAAACATAAATACAATCCTCATAGAGTTTTCAATGAAATGACCTAACAAGATGAATTAAAAACTCCTCAAATTCTTTATAATAATAATGATAATAAATCTCCCAGCAAAATCAGATCAACATAATAACGACATCATCGACACTCAATTATTAAACCATGGCTAACCCCACCCATGACTCCTAATTTTGGTTCTGAGCTGCATCATCAAAATAATCTGAAATATTATGGAGATAAGAGGATGAGTTATCCACAACTTAGTAAGCAGAAGACATATACTAGTATGTAAATATGAGCATTTACAGAGTACAAAATGTAGAACTAAAACATTTTTCAGTATCTGCTTGCAGAACAAAATATGATATAAAAAACAACAGAGCGATGGTCTAAAATCTTTATATTTCAAAGTACTTTGGCATAGCATAAACTGAGCATCATTATCGTTACATAACAGAGCATCACATAAAACATATACCATGTTTTACACCGTGGTAGGGTTGTGTTATCCCTAGTGGCCAAACTGGGTAGAGACAGAGGTGAATTTTTCTCTAATTATTCTCGGAACTCCGAGTGTGCACACAGGAAAGATCACATAAAAGTTGGTACCAACTCAAACAGAGCAAAGTAGAACAGAATCAGAGTTAGATACAGAACCAATAGACCATGCCAAAGGTTTTCAAACGCCATATAAAAATAAAACAGAGTACAAAATGTATTTAGATCATTCTCACAAACTTAGAACAAAAGTCGGAGCATCTTTATAAAACTAGGCACAAATTTTCAGATTTTGATAATCACTCTTTTTCACATTTCAGAAATAATATGTCAAAATATTGCTCATATCAACACTATTCATGTCAGAAAATATTTTTCCTCTTTCATACAGGTTTAATGAGAATGCAAATAAATGACCGATGTTGTTTTTCTCAAGTTCTCATTTCGTAACAAAACATGCATAATTTTTTAGAAAGTTAATCTCAGTCTATACAATTTGTCCAAAGCCTATCATAGGAACTCCGCTTACTTGACTCTTGCAGTGTATTCCCTACGCTCAGGAACTATACTCTAGCCGTGTCACAATAACTTATATTATAATCAGATGTGTGATACTGAGATCAAATAAAGAGGAAAATTTCAAATTGAGGGTAACAGAGGCCGCTTGGGTTACCTGTGTGGTAAGGGGTGATCGCCAACCACTTGACCAACGGTGGTGCACGGCGGTGAAAAAGGTGGTTGTTCAGCATGAGAGGGACAAAATACATGAGGGTGAGGTTTGAATTTTCAGAGGAGAAGAACAACAATTGATTTAGGTGGGAAATCTAAGATAATTTAGAGAGAGAGAGATGCCTTACTAGCATTCAACCAACGGTTTCGATGATGGTGCTTAACGGCAACATTGAAGAGGACCCATAAACATGGCTCAATTCGGCCACCCAAAACCTAGGTACACACACAAGCATCGAAATTCGCAGGAGAGGGGAACCAAGAGTGATTTGCGCTTAGAGAGATAACGGCTGGTTTGTTAGGAGCCTTAGGAGGTGAGAAGAAGGGGATGGGCTACAGAGGCGTGGGGGTTGTATCGGGTGGATGTTTCAGAATGTGGGAGGGAGACTCAGGGGAAAGAAACTGAAAAGAGGGTTGGTTTGCACCGTATGGCTTTCATCAGGTCTGGGCTTGGGCCTCTATATTACATCCTCCCCCATTATAAAATACCTTCCTCAGAATTTGTCACAAGCTATCAAGATCTTGGTCAAACAACTACTGGTACTTGACTTGCATCTTATCTTCTATTTTCCAAGAGGATTCACTACTAGAATGATTGTTCCATACCCTTAAACCAATGGAATGGTTTGAGTTTGTAGCACTTGTTCTTTCTGCTCTAGAATTTTCATAGGTTATTCAGTGTAAGTCAAGTCTTCCTAAATTTGAAGGGGCCCATAATCAATAACGTGGGTGGGGTTGGGTATATACTTTCTTAGCATATATACATGAAATACGTCGTGTACTCCTAAGAGTGCTAGTGGTAGGGCTACCCTATAAGCCACTGAGCCAATCCGATCAAGAATCTCAAAGGGCTTGACAAATCTAGGACTTAACTTGCCATTCTTTCCCAAATATCAATACCCCTCTCATTGGTGTAATCCTCAAGAATACCTTATCCCTGACTTCAAATTCAAATTGGGGACAATGATTATTGGCATAGCTCTTCTATCAACTCTGAGCTGCTTTCATTCTAGCTTGAAGGGTCTCTATCTTCTCTGTTGTTTTCTGGACCCAAAATTTGTCTTTCCCCCCACTTTGTCCCAATACAAGAGGATCTACACCTCCTACTATATAGTAATTTATAAGGTGCCATCCTAATGCTAGCCTGGTAGCTGCTATTATAGGCAAACTCGACCAAAGGCAAGTGTCGTATCCTTGTTTCCCTGAAATCCAAATGCATGCCCTCAATATGTCTTCCAAAATTTGAATGGTCCTTTTTGACTGACCATCCATCTATGGGTGAAAAGCAGTGCTAAAATTTAACCTAGTTCCCATGGCCTCTTGTAAACTTTGCCAAAATTTTGAAGTGAAGTGAGGATCCCTATCCGACACAATGGACAATGGTACACCATGCAATCCCACAATCTCCTATACATATAGCTCAACTAGTTTCTCCAGCTTGTAAGAAATTTTAATAGCACAAAGTGAGAGGTCTTCATCAAGCAATCCACTATCACCCATATTGCATCCTGCCAATTCAATGTCCGTGGTAGGCTTATTAGAAAATCCATAGAAATATGCGCCCACTTCCATTCTGGAATTTGGAGTGGTTGCAATAATCCTGCAGGTCTCTGATGTTCCACTTTCACATGTTGGCAAGTCAGGCACTGTTTTACAAATTTGGCAATTTTGCTTTTCATACCATTCCACCAAAACACTCTCTCAAATCCCGATACATTTTTGTACTACATGGGTGAACCATGTAAAGAGAGTGGTGTGCTTCTTTGAGAATGATTCTTTTTATTTCTTCATTGTCTGGCACACAAAATCTACTTCCAGACCTTAATATTCCATCTTAAAAAATGTTGAATTTGGATTTAATCTTTTTTTCTACTTCTTCCACCAATCTCGCTTACCCTGGATCTTCTTTCTGGCCATGCTTAATTTTGTCTATCAAAGTTGGTTGAACCATCAAGCTGGTGACCCATGCTTGCTATTCAACAGTAACAACCTCAATAGCAACTCTTTCTAAATCCATTAAGAAGTGGTGTTGAGTGGTAAGAGTTGCAACTACTGGTTCTGTTGACTTGCTGCTTAGTGCATCAGCTATGACATTAGCTTTGCCTAGATGGTGGTTAATGAAGCAGTCGTAATCCTTGATTAGCTCAAGCCATCTCCTTTACCTCATATTCAATTCCTTTTGAGTGAAGAAATACTTAAGCTCTTGTAGATTTCACACCTTTCACCATAAAAATAATGTCTCCAAATCTTAAGTGCATAAATAACCGCTGCGAGTTCCAGATCATGCATGGGATAATTTTGTTCATATACTTCCAGTTGGAGTGAGGCGTATGCTATAACCTTCCCGTATTGTGTGGCGCCCCCAACTTCTATGTACGGACAAGCACGGAAATCGAGACACCCGGGATGATGACAACATGGTCACGCACCCCAACAACACGTGCCGAGTGTGTGAAATGCAACACGTGTACAACAATTGATACGCAGCGGAAAGGTTAAGTCAGATAACTAAGTACCAGAATTTAATACAATACAAAAATAGTATTGAAATCCACAAGTCAACATAATACAATTTTGTTGTTCATAAACCGACATCAAATAAAATACAAATACCAAATAAAACATAACCAAATGTCCCTACTCCTCAGGCGGAGCCGCATCCTCGGGCTCAACCTCCTCAAAACTTGCATCAAAATCTGCAGTACCAACAAATGATATCACAGGTCAGTAAAACTCAAAAATACTCCAAGATAACAAATATAAGAATACAACAACCACTATGCATGCACATGATGACCCAAGTGCAAAACCCGAGAAAAACACCATTTCTCGAAAATCAGAAGTTTTCCACGCACGCCAAAAATCACCATTTGGCATAATTAATAACCAGGAATAGTTCCTTTTATTCCAATTTTAACCCGTATGCACCATGACCTCCCCTAGGGACCATCCACATACCCTGGCTCACTTCGTCACTCCATAGGTAGCGACCATGCGAGTGATACAACACGAGTGATGCCCAGTTCCACGCCCACCGCGTATATAGCCAAGCATCCTCTGATCTCCGCCAGCTCGAGAGATCACGGAGTCGGATCAAGAGCGCTACCATCCCATCCAAGTCTCGAGCAATAGCTCCAGGGGATGACACTCAATATATTCCGCTCCCGAGTGCCCAGAGGAGCTCCACCGAGATAATAACCCATCTCGGCTTGGGGGTGATACACACACACCCAAAAAGTCTTTTCAATTTACACACCCACGCATGTGTGCACAATGCCATGAAAATGACCAATTGTCAATAACCAACAGATATCAATAATTTCCAAATAACCAACAGTCTAAAACAGATAACCAATTCACAGTTTATAAAACAAGTTATTGTAAAAATATATTTAAATCTTAAAAGTCTTTTAGAGAAATACTTACAGTGCTTTAAAATAATTTATGGAGGATCACGGAGAAACTGGAAGCGCCAAAACAGCAACACCACAGTGTAAAAATACACTGTGGCCGAAATACACAGTGAAACTCAAAATCACCCGAGGCCAAACGAAGACTTGGGAACGATAGGGTAGGGCCTATGGGAGGTGGAGAATCTAATGGTGGTGATGGTTGGCCGTGGGTGGCGTCCGAAACGGCGGTGGAAAGCCAAGAAACTCGGATCGGAGATGGGGTTCGATGGGGCAGCTCCGGCGACGGATCAGGGCCGGGGTTGGGTCCAAATGATTGCTTGAGGGCCGGTGGTGGTGTGGTAGAGAGATGGTGGCCGGAGGTGGCCGGATGACGGCGGAACGGGTGAAGGAACGCCGCGGCTTCGCACGGCTACCGGAGGCTAACGGCGGTGCGGCGTCGGCTAGAATTTGGAGGGCTGGCTCGCCGGCGCACGGGGAAGCCGGTGGTACCGGCGGCGGCTCAGGAACGGTGAACCCGAATGAACGTGGAGAGGAGAGAGAAAGAGAGAGGGAGGCAGTCGGGGCTGGGTGAATCCAAAGGGAGAAAGGAAAAAGAAAAAAAAGAAAAAGAGAAAAAGAAAAGAGAAGGAGGAAAAAGGAGATCTAGCTTTTCAATTGTGATTTCGAAAGTGATCCAACGAAAAAGATTTTAAAACCACTAGATAAATAAAATAATAAAAACTCAAAGAAATGCTCAATTAAAACACTAAAAATATTAAAATCCAAAAAAAAAAAAAGTCCATTTAAATAAAACAATAACTATTTTTTTTAAAACAATTAAAATAAATAAATCAATTTAACTCAAAATTAGCTAAAGTAAAATATTAAACTCTAACAAAAAAATCCTTTAAAATAAAGAGGAATTAAATTGCAGATCACTAATTAAAATTAATCAAACGCAGTGAAATGCTTTAATAAACAATAATAATTTTAAAACACATAAACAACCCAATTTAAATTAAAGATCAATTTAAATTCACCACAATAATTAACAATAAGAAAGTCCAGTAAAAATAATTTTTCACAATTTAAAATATTCTAAAATAATATTCCAAAACTCCAAAAATAATAATTAATAAAAATAGGAAAATCCAATAAAATAATAAAATAAAACCTCTAAAATATTAAAACAAGAGAATTACGCAATAAATAATTAAAATAAACCTTCTTTAAAAATACACTAAAATCCGGGATGTTACATATTGTATTAAAACGCACCCCAAACCCAGCCTTGATACATCATTGTAAACCACAAATCCTCCTCTAGCAGTGGGAACTGTTAACGGTGGGGCTGTCACTAATCTTTGTTTAGCTCTTGGAAGCTTTCTTCACATTTTTTTGTCCGCTCAAACTTATTATTCTTCTTGGAGAGGGTAGTGGGAGGGATTGTTATTCTAGAGAAACCATCAATGAATTGATGGTAATATCCCACCAACCAACTTCAAACCTCGTGCACATTCTTCGGCGCCGACCAATTAACCACAGTTTCAACTTTCCCCAGGTCTACTGAAATACCATTTTTGGAAACCACATGTCCCAAAAATGCAATAGACTCTAGCCAAAACTCACACTTTTTCAGCTTAGCAAACAACTTTTTATCTCTAAGTGTCCCGAGTACTAATCTCAAATGCTCTTCATGCTCGTTGTTGCTCTTGGAATATATCAGTATGTCATCTATGAATACCACTACAAATTTATCCAAAAAGCCGTTCATCAAGGCCATGAATACAACTAGGGCATTAGTTAGGCCAAAAGGCATGACCTGAAACTCATAATGGCTGTATCTGGTCCTGAAAGCTATCTTGGCCATGAATTTTGCCTCAATCTTCAATTGATGGTACCCAGATCAAAGATCAATCTTAGAGAATATCTGAGCACCTTCGAGCTAATCAAATAAATCTTCTATGCGGGGTAGGGGTTATTTATTCTTTATAGTCACCTGATTAAGTTCCCTGTAATCAATACACATTCTCATTGACCTATCGTTCTTTTTCACAAATAGAACAGAAGCTCCCCAAGGTGATACATTGGGCCTGATGAAATCATTTTCTAACAAGTCTTGCAACTGCTCTTTGAGTTCAACTAGCTTAGATGGTGCCATTTGGTAAGGGGCTTTCGAAAGAGGTGTCGTGCCTGGGACTAACTTGTAATTCAACTTTTCAGCTTCTATAGTGCATAAATTAACATAATCCATAGAAACAAATGAATGTGTAGCTCCAGAATCAAATAACATGTTAGCGTTATTGGAAAATAGGGGAAGGGTACCTGTGATCATGTTTGGAATACTCCATTGATTTAAGTGAGTGTAAGCTTGTATTAAACACAATATTAATCTCTCAAAAATGAGAGGGATAATACCTTTGATCACATCATTTTTTTCCTCAGCCTCTCCAGGCATCAAAGTAAAGACTCGGGCTGGCACAGTTGTGTGCTGGATGTTGTCTTGTGCTATCACTTTAGTTCCCCGTGGTGGTAGTTTGATTGTCTTGTTGCTGTCCAGCTGCAACTGACAATCCCTGATGTAGTGGCCCAGCTTGTCACAACAGAAACACAATCCTACTCCTTTCTTGCACTCCCTGAATTGCACTTGTTTGCATGTCTTACATTGATAGGTCTGTTGGTGTATCGACCTCTAGCCAGAGTGATTGCATTTGTTCCTCTTTTTCCATGAGCTTTGGTCCAGGGCAGAATAAGGCCCTTGCGGCATGGTCCTCTTCCTCTGATCTTGAATTTCAATGCTTCTCTTGAGGCTCTACTTGAGTATCGTCGCCTTATCTAGTAACTTTGAGAAACTATGGAACTGAAAGGCCACCACTCGTTCGTATATATTGTTATTCAGCCCCTCCTCAAACTTCCAGGTCTTCCTCTCTTCATCAGGGATCAGATATGAAGCGAAGTGTGATAGTTCGATTGTGTAGGATACGATTGGTAAACTCCCTCGCATTGAGTTAGTCCTAGGCACGAGACCTTTTTCAAAAGCCCCTTACTGAATGGCACCATCTGAGCTAGCTGAACTCAAAGAACAGTTGCAAGATTTGTTAGAAAAGGGTTTCATCAAGACCAGTGTATCACCTTAGGGAGCTCCTATTCTATTTGTGAAAAAGAAATATGGATCAATGAGAATGTGTATTAATTATAGAGAACTTAATTGGGTGAATATAAAGAATAAATACCCACTGCACCGCATAGAAGATTTATTTGATTAACTTTAAGGTGCTTAGGTATTTTCTAAGATTGATCTTTGATCTAGGTGCCATCAATTGAAGATCAGGGCAGAAGAACTGGCCATGACAGCTTTCAGGACCAGATATAGCCATTATGAGTTTCTGGTCATGCCTTTTGGCCTAACTAATGCCCCAACAATATTCATAGACTTGATGAATAGAGTGTTCCATGACTTCTTGGATAAATTTTTAGTGGTATTCATAGATGACATATTGATATATTCCAAGAGCAATAACGAGCATGAAGAGCATTTGAGATTAGTACTCCTCAGAGATAAAAAGTTGTTTGCTAAGCTGAAAAAGTGTGAGTTCTAGCTAGAGTCTATTGCATTTTTGGGACATGTTGTTTCCAAAAATGTTATTTCAGAAGACCCGAGGAAAGTTGAAGCTGTGGTTAATTGGTCAACGTTGAAGAATGTGCATGAGGTTAGAAGTTTCTTAGGGTTGGCAGGATATTACCATCGATTCATTGATGGTTTCTCTAGAATATCAATCCCTCTCACTACCTTCAACAGGAAGAATAGTAACTATGAGTTGACAAATGTGAAGAAAGCTTCCAAGAGTTGAAACAAAGATTAGTGACGACCTTGGTGTTAACAGTTCCCGCTGCTAGAGGAGGATTTGTGGTTTACAATGATGCATCAAGTCTGGGTTTGGGGTGTGTATTAATGTAATACGGGAAGGTTATGGCATACGCCTCAAGCCAACTAAAAGTATATGAACAAAATTATCCCACGCGTGATCTGGAACTCATAGTGTTTATTTTTGCACTTAAGATTTGGAAACACGATTTAAATAGTGAAATGTGTGAAATCTACACAGATCATAAGAATTTGAAGTATTTCTTCACTCAAAAGGAACTGAATATAAGGCAGAGAAGATGGCTTTGGCTATTTAAGGATTATGACTGCACCATTAACTACCATCTCGGCAAAGCTAATGTCGTAGCTGATGCACTAAGCAAATAGTCAATGGGACCATTAGTTGCAACACTTACCACTCAGCACCACTTATTAATGGACTTAGAAAGAGCTACTATTGAGGTTGTTACTAGTGACCAGTAGAGGCATGAGTAGCTAGTTTGATGGTTCAACCAACTTTGATAGACAGAATTAAGCATGCCTAGAAAGAAGATCCATGGTTAGCGAGATTTTGGAAGATGTAGAAAAAGGGATTAAAGACTAGTTTAACATTTCTAAAGATGGAATATTAAGGTTTGGAAGTAGATTGTGTGTGCCAGACAATGAAGAAATAAAAAGAATCATTCTCGAAGAAGCACACCACTCGTTTTACACAATTCACCCAGGTAGTACAAAAATGTATCGGGACTTGAAGGAGTTTTTTGGTGGAATGATATGAAATGTGAAATTGCCAAATTTGTAGAACAGTGCCTAACTTGCCAATAGGTGAAAGTGGAACATCAGAGATCAGCATGGTTATTGCAACCATTGTAGATTCCAGAATGGAAGTGGGAGCATATTTCTATGGATTTTATTACAGGCCTACCATGGACATTGATTGGGCAAGATGCAATATGGGTGATAGTGGACTACCTAACGAAGATCACTCATTTTGTGCCTATTAAAATTTCTTACAAGCTGGAGAAACGAGCTAAGCTGTATGTACAAAAGATTGTGAGATTACTTGGGGTACTGGTGTCCATTGTGTTCAATAGGGATCCTCAATTCACTTCAAAATTTTGGCAAAGTTTGTAGGAGGCCATGGGCACTAGGATAAATTTCAGTACTACTTTTCACCCGTAGATGGATGGTCAGTTAGAAAGGACCATCCAAATTTTGGAAGACATGTTGAGGGAGTGCATCTTGGATTTTTGGGGAACATGGATATGACATTATCCTTTGGTCGAGTTTGCCTATAATAGTAGGTACCAAACTAGCATTGGAATGGCACCTTATGAAGCACTATATGGTAGCAGGTGTAGATCCCCCTTGTATTGGGACGAAATGGAGGAAAGAAAAATTTTGAGTCCAGAAATCATACAAAAAACAACAGAGAAGATAGAGACCATTTGAGCTAGAATGAGAGCAGCTCAGAGTTGACAAAAGAGTTATGCAGATAATCATCATTTCCAATTAGAATTTGAAGTCGTGGATAAGGTATTCTTGAGGATTGCACCGATGAGAAGGGTTATGAGATTTGGGAAGAAAGGCAAGTTAAGTCTTAGATATGTCAGTCCCATTGAGATTCTTGATCGGATTGGCCCTGTGGCTTAGAGGGTAGCCCTACCACTAACACTCTTAAGAGTACACGTTGTATTTCATGTATCTATGCTGAGGAAGTATATACCTGACCACACCCAAGTTATTAACTATGGGCCCCTTCAGATTCCAGAAGACCTGACTTACGCTGAAAAAAAGGTGAAAATTCTTGAGTGGAAAGAAAAAGTGCTACGGACTCAAACCATTCCATTGGTTTAAGTGGTATGGAACAATTATTCTAGTAGTGAATCCTCTTGGAAATTAGAAAATGAGATGCGAGTCAAGTACCCACATTTGTTTGACAAAGATCTTGATAGCTTGTGACAAATTCCAAGAAAGGTATTTTATAATGGGGGAGGATGTAATATCTAGGCCCAGGACCCAAGCCCAGACCTGATGGAAGCCATACGGTGCAGACCATCCCTCTTTTTAGTTTCTTTCCCCCAAGTCTCCCTCCCACATTCTGAAACTTCTAGCTGATATAACCCACATCTTTGCAGTCCATCCCTTTCTTCTCACCTCTTAAGGCTCTTAACAAACCCGCCTTTATCTCTCTCAATGCAAATCACTCTTGGTTCCTCTCTCCTGTGAATTTTGGTGCTTGTGTGTGTACCTGTGTTTTGGGTGGCCGAATTGAACCAAGTTCATAGGTCCTCGTTAGTGTCGCTGTCAAGCACCATCATCAAAATTGCTGGTTGAACGTCGGTAATCCTTTTTTCTCTCCGTCTCTCTAAATTATCTTAGATTTCCCATCTAAATAGATTTTTGTTCTTCTCCCCCATAAATTTGAACCTGTTGCTCATGTATTTTGTCCCTCTCATGTTGAACAACCACCTTTTTCACTGCAGTGCACAAGTGGTCGGCGATCACCCCTTAGCATGCAGGTAACCCCTATGACCTCTGTTTCCCTCAGTTTAAAATCTTCCTCTTTATTTGATCTCAGTATCACAGATCTGAAATTCATCATATTTTAATTCCATTTTCATAGTAGAACTTGTCCAATTAAGTTTTAGCAGTGAATTTCTTGAGTCATTCGAGTCAACCTACACTGCGACACACTTAGGTGAATTTCTCTCCGATTTACTTATTTTAATTACTTTATCGTGTGACACTTTCAAGGATGAAAGTTAACAATGGTATTGTTGTTGGTTCATAGGACAGTGAGTTTGTATTTGGACAGTGTCACTCTGGTCTCTTATTCCACCAGATACCACACGACACGAGGTATAATACTTCGATTTAAATTGCCCAGTCACTTAGTTACGTGTACAAGATGAATAAAATATGATTGCTGGATTTTGCTTGTCTTAAAAATGTCGATAGTTGAATTTAATGGTTGTGCATTGTTCTTATTGGATGGTTGTTGGGAGGGCTCTTGGTCGGAAGAAGGGTATGGAGGAATGTGTGATGCTGGCTATGAGATTGGAGGTTGGTTGTTGGAGTTATTTTGAGGTGGATTATGTTTGTTTTATGGCTTTTTATGGGATGAAGTGTCACTCTTATTTGAGTCTTGTTTCTGTTGGTATATTTGGTGTAATTTTTCATGATCGTTTGATAGTTGAAAAGTTTGTTTAAGCATGAAGATGTTAGACTAAGCGATAAACTGGACAATGTGTAACTCTTTGATTTTTTTATGGTGTTCTTGATAAAATCTTGGTTTGATATTTTTTTGGTTTATAGTTAACATTCTAATATACAAGTTTTATGAAGATTGGTTGTGTGTTCTAAGTGAGTTTCGCATAGATATGAAAAGTTGAAAATTGGGAGTATGAAAACAGATTCTGTTTTGGAAAAGCTTAGGTCTTTTCTTATGAAAGCATGCTCCAATGGCTTTGATATTCACATATGATGATCTTAGTACTTTTATCTACAAGTTATAATGTTATTTGAAGATTTATAGTTTTGATCATGAAGATATGAATATTTATGCATGCAAAGGTTCAGATAGGTCTTGTATTTGAGGTTCTCAAATGGATCTATGTTTTTATGCACTTTTTACCATGTGATCATAGGTTTGATACTTAGATATGTTTTAGGACTTGAATGTTAAGCATGTGATATTTTTTTATTGATGATTTACTTCATGAAATGTTTTGGATCTAATGGTTTGATCAAAACCAAACCTCATAGCACTCGGTTTTGGTGAATGGGTGCAAACCGATTGTGTTACGTATGATTTTGTGACTTTTTGTAGTTTTTCCTTAATTATTCAAGGCATGATAATTCTTAGGAATGTTTTATGAACATATTGAGAGTATGTAGTTGAAGTTTTGGAGTGCTTGCACTTGTTTTGAAAAGAGTTAGATTATGAACATTAAGGGTTGTTCTTATGGACAAAATACTTGAAGTTTTGAGTATGTAGGAAGTCTGTGTCTTTACGATGTAAGTTTTGTTGGTTGTTCTAGTATTTTATTTAAGCATAGGATGTGATTTTCTATGTTGCATATTTTGTTTTTAGCATAAAATATATTGTTTAAAAGAATTGCAACAAAAAAGAGTGTAGCACTTTTCATGTTTTGGCCTATGCATGTTTCATATGATTGTGTTATGTTTTAAAATTTTCAAATTAGATATTTGGATTTGGAACAAAATTTAAATGAGGAATGTAAATTTTGGTGAGTTTTGGAGTTAGAATGTGAAATCCTTAAGTTAGGATAAAATAATCATTTTCTCACATGTAGATGTGTAAAATGGTAATCTTACTTTAAGTGAGTGTTTATATGCTTCTAAGTTTATTAGTAAGAGGTTTTTAATGTTTAGAAATAACTCCATACAGTTTCCTATTAGTTTGCGCATGTTATGCATCACACTATGCTCATTGTAAGTTAACCTCTAACTTAGGCCCCGTTTGGATAGACAGTTTAAATAAGATGAGATAAAGTGTTTTGAATAGTAGTAAGATTTTTTGAGTTAAGATGAGAAGAGATAGCTTGTAAAAAAATGTATGTTTGGATAGTGAGATAAGATGAAATAGTTTTGAATTTGATTAATATTTTTATTGTTCATGTCAGAAATGTTTGAGATGAGTTTGAAAATTTATAGATGAAATAGAGATGAAATCTAACCGTTTGGATGTCCAAAACCCAACAATTTCATACAGACCTCATCTGGCCATCCAAACCAACCCTTATTGTCAAAATATTGTGCTTGTGTGTTCGTAGAGAATAGTTATTCATATTCTTATATTCTTTTATATGTCGTACTATACCATGTCACAAAATTTTTATTTGTTACACATTATAATAGTGTCACAAAATGTATATTTGTTATACATTATATTATGTCACGATATATTTATCTATTATCTGTTATGCCATGTCAAGAAAAGCTATCTGCTACATTTTATATCGTGTCACAAAATTTTTATCTGTTTCATGTTATACCTTGTCATTCATCTCACGTACATGTTACATTATGTTATGTCATGTTATCAGTCATTCCATTTCACGTCACATCATGCCTCGAGTTCAAAGTGTGTCTCGAAATAATATTTTCACATTAGTCAAGCCTTTTACATTTCTCATGATCCCAAGTGCTAGGATGTAAAAATATCATAGTGCAACTCTATTGTTCACACTAGTGTTTAAACTAGTGTAAAATTCTCTTCGAGACAAAGTGTCATCAACAAGCTTCGAATGGGGCCTAATTAACTGGTCATTGGAGCGAAGCCAGGTACCAACGTTGATGGAGCCACCCACATTTCAATCTCATGTTATACGTATTCGTGAGGGTGTACAGATCAGTCACTGGATATGTACATTATGTTTTACACAGCAGGTGTAGATACCTGTGAACTAAGACATATGTTAATGTACTCATAGCTGGTGCAGATACTATGATATGATGCAGTATCAGCAAGGGCACATAGCTCTAGGGGACATGTTTCATACCCATAGTTAACGTTTATTAATTAAGTTATTATTGAACAAGATTCCAAGTTCATGTTTAATATTGGGTTCATGTTTAGTCATGTTCAGTTTCAATCCCGTTTAGTTCAAGTTCATGTTTAGTCTTAGTTCACGTTATTTCATGTTCAAGTTCAAGTCATGCTATGTCAAATTTAGTTTCAAGTTCACATCAGTTCAGTTCAATTCATGTTAGTTCAAGTCATGTCAAGTAACTCATGTTCACATTTTGCATTCATGTTCTTATTATCATACTTGCATCTTTAAACTGTCAGTTTAAGTTCTTTGTGAACTTGCTGAAATTTGTAATCAACTCTTAATTGGAAGTCTCAACTACCATTCTCCCATGAATGGTAGATCATGTGCTAGGATCAAGAGGTATAACGGAGGATGACTACTTGGAGATGGTCGATTAGACAATGACAGCACGACGCGGAGCTCATCTCTTTCATGATCCATTTTATTGATAGTATTATGGCATTCTTGACCGTGTTGTGCAACCTACTCAATTGATAAGCCTAGTAGTTAACTTAGTTCCTGCACGACATATATTTAAGGAGCTCTACCTCTAGTACTATTATGGTTACAGATCTTTTGGACTTACGCTATAACTTGAATGACTATTATCTTCACTTTATGGAATATGTTTTATGTTTGGGATATAACATGTCTGGGGCATAGTATTGCTTATACAAAAATATATATATATATATCCACTATAAATACTACATATTGTTAGGTGCATGCTAGGTTTATTGCATCTTAATTATTATGAACAGGGGCAGGCAACCTTGTATTGCATATCTCAATGCTTTAAAGTCTGTCTGATCTCAAGTGGAATTGGGGGGCATCACAAACAAGCTTCAAATGGGATTTAAGTAATAGGTTACCAGAGCAAAGTCAAACACGAACATCGATGATGCCATCTACATGTTTAATAGTTTCATCAATTTAGTTATCGTGACGTAGTCAAGTTGGGGCAAATGCCTTGATTTGATGCAGTAAGTGTGTTGCACCCGCTACCAATCCCAGAATGGAAGTAGGAAGATATCTCGATGGATTTTGTGGGGTGCTTTCCAAAATCACAGCTGGGTAATAGTTGATTGGTTGACAAAGAGTGTGCACTTCATACCCATCAAGAATACAGATTCCTTGGAAAGATTGGCAAGGATTTATGTGTCAGAGATTGTTAGACTACACGGAGTACCAAGGACGATTGTGTTAGACAGAGACCCTCATTTCACACCTCAGTTTTGGCATATTTTAGAGTTTGATGGGCACTCGTCCAGAATTTGACAGTGCCTACCATCCTAAGACAGACAGATAGACTGACTGAGAGAATGATACAAACTCTGGAAGACATGCTTAGGATCTCTGTTTTGGAGCATGAAGGGAATTGGAAAAAGGAAATACCTCTCATAGAGTTTGCTTACAACAACAGCTTCTAGGCCACCATTCAAATGGTACCCAATGAAGCTCTATTTGGAAGGAAGTGTAGATCCCCATTGTATTGGGACGAAGTTGGGGAAAACAATGTTATTGGATAGGAAGTCATGCAACAAATAAGGGACCAAGTTCTAGTGATCAGAGAAAGGATGAAGATGATGTAGAGTCAACATAAGAGTTACATCGAGAGCAGAAGAAGACATTTGGGTTTTGAAGTGGGAGATTGAGTCTGTGAAAGTGTCTCCAATGAGGGGAGTGAACAGATTCGGTGTTAAGGGAAAGTTAAGTTCGAGACACGTGGGACCATATGAGATTTTGGAGAAAGTGGGAGCAGTTGCGTACCGTCTTGAGTTACCAACTGAGTTCATGGAATCCACAATGTGTTCCATGTGTTCTCGCTAAAGAAGAGCTTTGGGGATTAGACTCTAGTAGTCACGGACCTTGAGAGTATATCTTGGCACCCAAACTTGACTAATGAGGAAAAACCAGTACAGATCACTGGTTGGAAAGAGAAGGATTTGCATAACCGCAATATCCCCCTAGTCAAAGTATTGTGGCCAAATCATAACCGTCAAGAAGCAACTTGGGAGATAGAAGTTGATATGTAAGCCAAGTACCCTTATCTATTTGGAATGTAGTGTAGTTTTTGTCTTGTCTGTGAACATAACTAAGTCATTTTTGTATTCACCTTTTAAACAAGATTGCGTTGCATCAGTTAGTCTTTGTACTTGATTTGTTTGGATATTAAATAAAGTATGTTTCCTTCATATTTGTTATTGCTCGTGTATGGTTTTTCCTACAGGATTTGTTTTTCATCATTGACCCTACCTTTTGCAACTTTCATGGAACGAGAGAGGAGCACTATTGGAGGCAGCTCATGGAGCTAGATAGGCAAACTGCTGTAGATTGGTAGGTGATGGAGAAATGGGAACACCATTGCACCCACATCTTGGATATTGATATCGGTGGGAAGGGATTCGAGTGGAGGGCCCTTCCCCATGAGGAGTGATTCTTGCCTCACCACCCCTTTACATGGATTGATAGAGACAGCTTCCAAGCTAGGATGCCATTTAATGAGGCAGAGTCTAGCTGTGCTGTGGATCCTGAGCCTGAGCCTGAGACATCTGGATCATTGATGTCATCAACTCATCTAGAAAGACTACTCATGTAGGGATATATTCCCGACAACGACAGTAATGAGGAGGTTGGGCAGCATATTGACCTGGGGCATTTCACCAACCTGATGTATTACTTTGACTTCAACACGCTTTACTATCTACCCCAGCATACCGTATCAGTGGAGTCTAATGTACCTCCACCTGCATCGCCTAGTGACTCTATGTCAATCGATAGGCAGTAGACTTGTTAGTATATCATTCCTTTTATTGTGATAGTTAGTTATATTTTGTATGCACACTCAGATTTTGAGAATGAAATCTTCTTTCTAGAAGGGAAGGATGTAACGACCCGACATAAATTCGTTAGGTGAATATTTTAGACTTTAGCAACATCATGAAATCCCGAAAGGTCACAAAATCGAGGGATTGATTTGGTTTTTCTCCATTGACATAGTCAAATCCTAACCACTACGGTTACAGAGTTGCATTTTTATTTAATTAAGGTACTTAGGAGTATAAGTTTATGAGATGAATTGCGCTATTAGAGTCATATGAATATATAGGATCTTATGGTGCAATAATACTTTCCCAATTTTTCGGATGAATATCTTTGGAGTATGTGGTGCAATAAAACCAATTGCATCATTACACTTGTAGAAATATTTAGGGTCTACAGTGCAATATAAAGTCTCAAGTTTTTCAGGTGGATAACAACACGAGAGAGAGCACCATGTGTGTAACAGTTTGCCAGAAATTCAAATAAGGAATTTCTTTAGTGTGCCAGAAATTTGAAAGTTTTTACGAATCGACCCAAATTGCATAAGTTTTAGTGTGTCAGTATAGTCATTGTTGCCACTCACTATGATACTAGAAGCGCAATTTTATTTATTTGACATATTTAGGAGTGTGAGAATGAGAAACTGTCTACACCATTTGTCTCAGAGTAATATTTAGGATTTAATGGTGCAATAAAACAATTTTTGATTTCTAGAATAACGCTTGTTCAAAAATGCATTTTGATTATTTCGAGGCACTTTGGAGTCGAATTTCAATAAAATATTTGCACTTTGTGGTTAGTATGAATATATATGTGACGCCCCTAGATTCCGCTTGGGATCGAACGGAGATCTGAAGCGACGGGACATGCAACACAAGGTTACCTGCCCCTGTTTATGATATATAAGATGTAATGTTCCTAGGAGCATCCTCAATGGATTAGTTAAAAACTAAATTTATTGAGTATTTAGCTATTAAAGACCAAAAAAGGATTACAATGGATTAGCCAAATTTCAAATATTTGGCTTTTAGCTACAGTTACATCCAAAATAATTTCCAAATTTGAATGTTCCTATTCATAGGTCAAATTCTTATTTTATGAATTATTTTTCTCTCACTTTCTTTTTATCAATGTCTTTCTCTCTTCCCTCTCAAAAATATAATTTCTTTAACGGATAATTTAATTAGAATATAATTACTAATTAATATTTAATATTATGAATAGTAAAATATGATAAAATAAAATAAATTAATAATTAAAAACATGATATAATTTTGAAATTATTAATTATTCATTACTATATAATGAATAAATAGATAATCCAATGTGAAAATTTAATGTGAATAGTTAAAGTCTAATTCATCTTATATTATTTTATTATTATATAATGAAAAAATGGCTATTCCAATGTGGAGATTTATGTAAATGGAATAGCCAAAAGTCAAATTTCTCTTATATTCATAAAAAATGTCCTTTAGCTTTGGTTAATTCATTGAGAATGGTCTAACATGCATCTAGCATTATGTAATTTTTTTTTCTTGAGCAATACTATGCATCAAACTTATAATATCCCAAATAGTTAAAACATAATCTAAGCGTACTTAACAAAATAAATATCCACAATTGCAACACAAATCTCAAAACAACTAAGACTTGACTCCATAATTACATTGTCAAAATACACTATTGGGCTAGTTCGTTGAGAACTCGTGTAACTCGACTAACGATACTGGAATACTATCCAAAGACCTAACTATGGGGGCTGCAAGCTCCGCATTGCGTCTAGTCAACCTCCTCCAATCTGCTAGTGTTTGCTCCCTGCTCTGATACCACCCTGTGACGCCCCCAGATTTCGCTTGGGATTCAATGGACATCTGAAGCGTCTGGACATGCAACATAAGGTTACTTGCCCCCGTTCATGACATATAAGATGTAATGTTCCTAACATGCATATAACATTATTCAATATTCGCAGTGGATAATTTTTTTTTTTTTAGCAATACTATGCACCAAATTTATAATATCCCAAATAATTAAAACATAATCAATATCCTAAATACTTAGACCATACTTCATACAAAATGACATACTAGAAAGCTGAGATCTTAACGCTACTCCAAAATAGCTATGATCAAAAGAGTACTGGAGTTGCAACTCCATAGTACAAATAGTAATTTAAGTTAACTACTATATTGACATCGACGTTGCACTGTCGCTTAGTCTACCATTTCCGTTGGTTGATTCCCGGCTCTTCTTCAGATCCTATAACAAGATTTACCATTCAGGAGGGAATAGTAGTTGGGACTACCACAGTGAAATTTGATTACAAATCTCAATAAGTTAACTAGAAACTTTCAGACAAGTTAATGATGCATGCATGCCAATAAAAGCGTGAATGCACAATTAAAGTCAATAGTAACATAACATAACTTGACATAACATGGTATGAAAGAATAAGTATAACCTGACTTGACATAACATGGCATGAGTTGACATAATTTGAACTGAAACTAAAACTTAGCTTGATGTGATGTAAACTTGAAGTTTGACATGAACGTAAACTTGAACATAACATAACGTGACATAGGATTTGAACGTGAAATACATGAATTTAGAATCTTATTCAATAGACTTAATTAATAAAGTGACCATACGGGTGCTACACGGGTCCCCTTAAGCCGTGTGTCCCTGCCGATTACCATATTACAACACATGTATCTATACCAGCTGTGAGTGTGTTAATACGTACTTCCCAGTTGCTGTGGCTCCATGTATTCTACGTGTCACAATCGCTATGTCTCACATAGTGTATGCTTCACAGTTGTTGTGGCTTCATACTTCATGTTCCACAGTTGTTATAGTCTCATGAATTGTTTGTGCCGCATTTGCTGTGGATACACGTAAAATAAAATATGGCTCCATCAGCATTAGTGCTTGGCATGCTCAGGTGACCAGCTAGTTAGGCCCCATTCGCAATCTGTTGACTGTACTTCGTCAACAGGAAATTTCACACCTATTTAGACACTTCAGAGTGAACAAAAGAGTTTCACTAGGATATTACCCCATCCTAATGCTTAGGGTCGTGATTGACATTAATAACTTAAAGAGACTATTCTCAAGATGCACAAACTATATTCGAGACAGGATGACATGAATACAAAATGATAAAAGTCCTGATGTATCGTAACGTGACATGAATATAAGACAACAGACATGATGTACTTAACATAAAATATTTTGTAACATGACATAACATGTGATAGACAACATTGCATAACATGACATAATATGTAACAGTGAGTATTACATGACATGGCATACATGTAACAGTGAATATTATGTGACATGACTTACGTGTAACATATGGCATAATATAACATGACATACTTGCAACTTATAGCGATATGTGACAGAATAGATTATATAATAGATAAACATGTAATGACAGGGCATGGCATGGCATATATAACAACATACAAACATAAACTGTAGTTTTCTTAACCATTACACATACATAATAAACTGATAGTAAGTTAAGAGCTAACTTACCTCGATCGTCGTGTTCTACGAGAATAAAATGTGAAACACGAGGAACTGAAAAATAGTGATTCTAAAAATTAAAAATTTAACTACTAACAATTAGAAGCATGAAAATAGGCTAAAATTATCATGTTACCCTTTACATGTGGGAAAATGACCATTTTACCCCTAACTTAAAGATTTCACATCCTAACTCCAAAAATTTACAAAATTTACATTCCTTATGTAAATTTTTTCCTAAACTCAAATATCAACTCAGAAAAATTTAAAACAAATCAAAAATATGGAAAACATACAACAAAGATATTTCTATTCTAAGTTTAAAAACATACTTAAAACATACAACAAGAACTTACTAATCATCAACGCAAAACTTTTTAGTAAAAAGATCCAAACTTTTTAACTAAAAACAAACCCTTGAATCACAAGTTTTGATCTTATTCAAAACATCTCCAAAAATTTTAAAAAATCAAATCTTACTTCTAGCATATTCATAACATCATCCTAAGATAAACCATGCTTTAAATGATAAAAAAAAAAAATTCACCAATAATCACAAAATAACACTTGAAGTTTTTGTTTTTACACTTAGTCCAAAAACAGAAACTATTCTCTCAACTTACTTTGATCAATCTCTTAATCCATAACTTAAAGACATGTGATCTTCAAACTAAAAAATCACATGGTTTAAAAATATGTCCTAAAGAAGATCCAAGACTCAACTTAAAATCACATGGCTAAAACTCAATAAAACATGGATCTAACCCGAAAAGAAAAAAACAAAAATCAAATCTTAGGCCTAACCGAAATCTTCTTGTATAGAAAAATCATATCTTTAAAACTAATACTAAATATCTTTAAAAAAAATCCTAACATGTATATAATAGTCTTAGAATCATCACATAAAAATATCAAAACCTTTGGAGTAAGATTAAACCACGAAATATTCAAACTTTCTCAAAACAAAAACTGTTTTTCCACTTCCAGTTTTCAAGTTTCTAGATCTAAGGAAATCCATCACCAAAAGCTTTAGTCATGCAATAAAACCTCAATGAAAATTCATAAACACATGCTAACAACACTCCATTAAATTTTTGGACCTAGATATGTCCATTAGCTTGGTCAAAAATTTCAAAACATAACATACTCTCTAGTTTCAAACCCAGAATGACCTTTCCATGATTAAAAATACTTTTGACCAACCAATGAACATTTAATGAGACTAATAAGAAATCTATGGAAACTAAACTCAAAGACTAACAACTTGTATGAAGGATTCATCGTGCAAAAATAGATACAAAGAGTCTAAATTCTCCATGCAAAAAGACCTAGAAATTTACCTGAGAGGGTTCTTTTGAGTTTCCCTCTAAGAATGAGGTGCAAAAGTGATGAAATGGAGTGAAATGTATCTTGCACAACTTTAGAATTCTGGAGGGGGAAGTTATGGGCTTGAATGACCCTTGATTAGAAGTGGCTATGTGGTATAAAGTGGAGAATAGTCAGGGGCAAGGACTGCCTGCAGCAGCTATGAAGTATGGAGGTTGATGAGGTGGATTTCTCTTTCACATCAAGGCACTATTGGGTGCAGCCAAGGGCAGTGGATGGCCTGCCATGTGGGTGAGGAAACTTCTTCAAGAACCTTTGCCAAGGTGGCCAAATTCATGGGTCTTGGTGGGCCTCAAACAAGTGGACTTCAAATTGGGGAGGGTTTGAGATGCTAACAAGCCCAAATTCAATTTTTTTTCTTGGCCAAATCAAATTTTCACGGTTTAAAAGGTTGGATAGTGATGTCATAACAAGATTTGATTAATTAATAGCATTTGAAAGTGATTTAATCAAGTGATTAAACACAATTCTAAAAATCGGATTGAAAAGGGTTTGGAGGCCAACTTTAGGGTTTGGGAAACCGTTTAGGGTTTTGGTTTCAACCAATCTTTTAGGATTTTGATTGGATTCCAACCATTTAGGATTTCACTAGGGTTGAAAACCTCTTTGGTCTGACATAATTTGGTTAATAAGATGAAAAAAATAAGGTTTTGCTTAGATGGCATAATCTCACACCCTGATTTCCTTCACAAATCTATTGAATGGTTCCTCTTTGTGCCAAGTGTCTAATACTATCTACTATGTGTGACTAAGATCTTTCCAAGTGTCTAAATAAAACTTCTCTAACATAATTTGGACATTCCACACTGTAATTTTGAAAACACTACACTGGGTGCGCTTATAGATGTTACAATTCTCTCCGAAAAAACATAATAAACTTAGTAATGCAATAATTCTAAATATTTAACTAAGTCTAAACGCGCAGACCAAAACACATTCTGACACTTCAAACTACCTCAAATAATTAAACTCATAATTTTAGCGCTATAGTGAGTGATAACACTGGCTATGTTGACATACAAAAACCTGCATGATTGGTCGATTCATAAAACTTATGAGGTTTTCACGAGATTCCTAAAATTAATAGAAATTCTACTAATGGATTTCTAGCGGGCTGTTACATATAGAATTTTATAGAGTGAAGTTATTTTTCACTTTTTCAAAGTAAATAGTAACCTCGGTGTTAGCACCCAGAGTAGTGTTTTCAAAATAACAGTGTGGAATGTCTAAATTAGGTTAGAGAAGTTTTATTTGAATACATGGAAAGATCTTAGCCACACTTGGTGAATAGTATTGGACACTTGGCACCAAGAGAAACCATGAGATAGAAATGTAAAGGAAATCAAGCTTTGTGATCATGCCACCTAAGCCAAACACTATTTCATCCAACCATCCATTTGTACCAAACCAAATAGGGTTTCAACCTTAGTGAAACCCTAAACACTTAGAATCCAATTAAAACCCCAAAAGCTTGGAGAAAACCGAACCCCTAAATGGTTACCCTAAACCCTAAGTGAACCCGGTTTTAGCTTAGTGTTTAATTACTTGATTAAATAACTTTCACATGTTATTAACTACTAAAATTTATGTTATTTTATCATTATTTATTCTTTTAAACCTTGATAATTTAATTGGGCCAAGAAAAATTGAATTTGGGTTGGCAACCCAAACCCTAACCAAAACCCCATTGAAACTCTAAATGTAAGCCCATTAAGTTAAGGCCCACAAAATTGAGTCACCAAAACAAGGCATATGGAGAAATTTTTCCTCCTGCTATGGCAGTCCAATCACTACCCAAAGAGGTCCCAAACAGTGCATGATGGGAAGGCTAAGGGCCACCTCACCCCTCCCTCTCACACGACAGCTTGTGGCAGAAAACCTTAGGCTGGTTTTGGCTGACACCCCCATCACTCTAAGTGTCATTCACACCCCTCACCATCCAGATGTGTAAGAGGCATCTAGCTCCTTTCCCCTTCCATTTGGTCACTTTCCAACTTTTTTCTTGGAGAGAAAACTAGAGAAGCTACTGGGCATATTTTCTTGCTTACCTTGATCGACTTTTTGGAAGCTAATGTTAGTATTTTCTCACAATGTACCCTTTCACTCAAGTTGTTCCTCATCAAGTCTAATTTCTATTGGTATGTTTTATGTTGATTTTCATGGTAATTTTATTAGTGACAATAAGCTGGACAATGTGTGATATTATGATGATTTTGACCAAGTTATTGGCCAGATCTTGGTCATATTTTTTTTATAGAGTATAGTTAACATGCTGGTATGTAAATTTTATTAAGATTCGTTACATGTTATTGATCGGTGCAAAACTGCAAGTGCACAATATCGTAGTTTTATGGTAAAGTGATAAGAAGAGTATCATCCTTAGTGATTGGTATCTCACTTTAACAAGTACTAAAATTAAACTAACCTTGACTTTATTTAGAATAGTCACTAAGATTTTTGTAATTGCAAAAATAAAATCAATTCAAGAAAATATTGAAAGAAAGGAAAGCTATTGTTTAAGGATTAAATCAACTTCAAAAAATGAGTAAGGCACTCAAACTCAAAAAATGAGTAAGCTTAACAGACTCACAAACATACTGCCTCACCTAATTTCAAACACTCATAATGCATTTGTACAAGGAAGACTGATTATTGATAACACTTTTGTGGCCTATGAACTACTCCACTCTATGCAAAATAAGATGAGAAGGAACAATAAGGGATATATGGCACTCAAGCTTGACATGAGTAAGGCCTATGATAGGCTAGAATGGAGCTTTATGAAAGCTGTGATGCAAAAAATGGGCTTTGACAGTGGTTGGGTTGATCTCATTATGCAATGTGTCACCACAGTGTCCTATTCTATCCTCATAAAGGGCTCACCTCAAACCAGCTTCACTCATTCAAGGGGTATTAGATAGGGAGACCCCCTTTCTCTTTCTCTTTTCATCATTTGTTCAGAATTGTTAAGCATTGCCTTGAATCAAGCTAAGCATAGAGGTCTTATCCCAGGATTTCCTCTAACCTGAGGCTCCCTTTCTATTAACCATCTCTTTTTTGCAGATGAAAGCTTTTTTTTTGGGCAAAGCTCATCCTAATGAATGGGAAAGGAAACATGGCATTTTAAGCTCCTATAAACAAGCCTCTGGCTAGAGACTCAATCTTGAGAAAACCTTAATCTTCTTTAGCAAAAATACCAAACTGGCTACCCAGCAAAAAATAGTGTCAATGGCAGGCATCCAAGTATCGGGTCCTTTTGAAAAATACTTAGGCCTGCCCTCATACATTGGCAAATAGAAATTCGAGGCCCTCCATCCAATGCTTGACAGGATCCAATCCAAGATAGGCAGCTGGAAGACTAACCTGCTATCACCAGTAGGTAAGGAGATACTTATGAAATCCGTTATCCAATCCATACCAACCTATTACATGGGCATATTCAAAATACCTAAGGGTATCCTTAGGAATCTTTTAATAAGCTCATGCAATCTTTCTGGTGGGGGACTAAGAGATCGAAAATCAAAGTTACATTGGCTCAGTTGGTAGAAGATAGGCATTTCCAACCAAGATGGGGGTCTTGGTTTCAGGGATTTTGAAAACTTTAACTTAGCTTTACTGGCCAAACAAGGTTGGAGATTACTCACTCCTCCCTCCTCATTAGCTGCACAAGTTCTTCAAGCAAAATACTTTCCCCATGCTGATTTCCCTAATGCAAAAGTCAGACCATATGACTCCTTTGTATGGAAAAGTATCACAGCTACTAGACCTCTCCTCCTTGAAGGCCTAATCTGGAGAGTTGGCAGTGGAAGGACAATCAAGATTTGAATTGAAAAATGGACCCCTATCGCTACTTCCATTAAGATCCAATCCCCTCATAAAATCCTTGAACCCGAGGCAACTGTCTCTAATCTCATTGGCCAAGACGCTCTTTAGTGGAACCTTCCCTTACTATATGACATTTTCAGTGATGTCGAGGCCTCCTCCATCTCAAAAATCCCCATTAGCCCCTGTAATAGCCCTGATTAGCCAGCTTGGACATGCACCTCCAATGGAAAGTTCTCTGTTAAGTCAGCATACCATCTCCAAGTATCCTTCTCTTCAGATAACCATGGCCAATCACCCCTCCCTTTAAATTCTCCTGGCTTATGGAACCACATTTGGTACTTAGATGTTCCAAATTCTACTAAGATATTCTTATGGAGATCTTCAAAAGACATCATTCCCACAAAGTTTAACCTGCACAAAAGAAAGGTGGTTGACACACCCATTTGTCCAATCTGCCTGCTTCAACCTGAGATAACCTCTCATGTCTTATGATCTTCCAAAGCTACCCAGGATGTTTGGGGCTGCAGCTCGGGGAGGATTCAAAAATGCAGTATCAGAGAGGCTCCCTTTAACTTGATCTTGGATAATCTCCTTTCCACACTACCTGTGGAAGACCAAATTGTATTGGCACTTACAACTAAACTGCTCTGGCATAGAAGAAAGAAATAGGTGTTTGAATCCCAGTTCCTTTCTCCTCAACAAGTGACCAACCAAGTTACTACAATTTCCTCAGAGTTTCACATGTCCAAGTAAGTCTAAGTAAAAAGGGCCCTCCTACCCTTCTCTCACATCTTAGCGGTGCAAACCGCCCTTCAACCAATACAAAATCAATTGGGATGCTGCCATTGATAAGAGTAACCGTGGAATAGGTATAGGTGTGATCATTATGGACTAGAATGGCTGTGTCACTGCCACCTTGAGATTCACCTGTGCCTCATTCCCCGACCCTTTACTCAGAGAAGCTATTGCAGCATTACGAGCAGTCAAATTCTGCTATGAACTAGGCCTCAGCTCCATCAATTTGCTCCTCCTTGTTCATCTGTGGACTCCCCCTCCCTCTCTCAGTTTGGACTAATATAGGAAACTACCTATAATATATATATATATATATATATACTTATATAAGCCCCCAACTACTACCCATTTTGATTTCAAGAAGCTCCAAAAGCATAGAGGACAGAGTTTATTTTTTCAGTTTATAGAGCTTTGTTTGCTTTAAAGAAATCATATTCATCGACTATAAGATTAATGCTTTCAAGAAGCTGCAAGAGCACTGAGCACAAATTCTCCTTTTAGTTTGAAAAGATTTGTATGCATTAATGAAATCATTTTTCTTTGTTTTTAGTCAAGTTCAACCTGAGTAAACCCATACTGGATTTTGGAATTTGATTTAATTGAGTAAACCCATATTGGATTTTGATTCAATCTTAAGATGAGATTTTGATTCAATCTTGAGATGAGACTGTTGCCAAGGCTTTTTGGAGGAGAGCTTGGTGTGCAAGTTGGATGTCATCTTAGCTTCAGGGCATCTTTATTAGATTATTGTTTCAAATCTAAACCATCAAATTTGATTTCAATCGACTCAAATTGCTTCTTTGGTGCCCTTTTTTTTTTTGCAGTTGATCTATTACAGCGATACTACCTGAGATCTTTCATGCATGCTTTAAGGGAGGTATGAATATTCATTATTTTTACCATGCTCATTGGGCTATTAGTTAAACTTCTATCATTTTTACAAAGCACTATCTCAGATTTTTTTTTTGGGCTATTAATTGTACCAATGATTTTTACCATACTCATGGGGCTATTAATTAACATCAGTACCATGTTAGTTAAACTTCTAATTGTACCTCAGATTTTTACCATACTCATTAGGTTATTAATTGATATTGGTACCATATTAGTTTACCATGTCCATGAATATGAGTTAAAGTTGTATTGAATAGATTAGTTTACCATATTTATGATTATTACACAAGGACGAAATATTATGAACATTCTTATAACTAGTAAAATACTACCCCAAGAAAGAATATTTTTGTATTACTTGCATACTTATGTTTGCAATAACCAGCACTCAATGGATGAGTCTGAGGTCCAACGTGATCATGAGCTGTGGACCGATGGATTGGAGGAGATGTTGGGAGGAAGGCAATTGATGCATCACAAATTAGAGGGAAAATCACTCGCCTACAAATAAAAACAGAAATGGTGGATTGGAACCCACAAACAAAAAAAAATGCTTTCGACAAAAACTATAATTGCCATAGAGGAACATTGGGCTAATGCAATAAAGGTAAGAAAATGCTTTCGATAGTATAATTTGTAATACTATAGAAACAAGGGTAAAAAAATGCTTTCTCTAGTGTATATGGCAAGTCTAATTTAAGTTTTTCCTAATGCTAGGTGAGTAGCCAATGGAGGAAATTCAAGGCTCATGGTTGTCAAGACTATGATCCCCTCTACACTATTTTTGGCCAGTCTGTGGCCACGAGGGTCCTCCATTTTGTGTCCATGCATCAACACCCTACGAGTGATGAGCCGCAGGTGGAGGCAAACAACACCACCGAAGCTGGATCGAGTGGTAACCAACCTCCAGGGTGGGATGATTATGAAGTTTTGAGGAGGCATGATGTATCTAGTAGTAACCAGTCTCCAATGTGGGACGAATACCTGCTTTGGAGGATGCATGATGTATCGATGTCGGATAACATAGCCATGCTTACAATAGTTTCAACAGCAGAGGAAAGCGCACTGATAGTGTTTGAGCGAATGCCGGAACATAATATCGGCTTATACAGACGAGACTATATAGTTGCAATTCTCAATAGACATCCGAGAAACTGTTGGAACTTGTTTTAGAAGGAAATATATGCATTTGAAGCGTTATGTAATACATTGCGAGTGAATGAATATCTTGAATCGACAAGAGAAGTTTCTGTGGAGGAAGCTTTGGCAATGTTTGTATACACAGTTGGACATGCCCAAGTTCAACGAATCACAGGTGACCGGTTTCAACACTCTAGTGAAACCGTTAATTGGCACATTTGAAATTTTAAAAATGCAAAGATTTCTGGTAATGTATTGAAATAAAAAATTTGTATATTATTACAAATTATAATATACATTGTTTCCAATAACTTGTTATTATAAATTACAAATGCATGCTTTCTAGTAAAGTATTGAAATACAAATTTTATATATAATGTATTAAATCAAAATTATTTGAATGGACGTCCCCTACAATAACGTATTAAAAATTATTATGCATTTCATATATTGTTTTGTATTAGAGAAAATTATTTAAATAAAAATTTGTAAAAATCAATCTGGTCTATATATTATGATCTGTTTCCAATGTGCTATTTCACAATTTTTTTTTTCACTCCACAATTTTTTTAATTAAACCCATTTGAAATTGTAAGGACATCCTCATGCTCCCTCCATTATAAGTTTTTTCTTATATATGTGCTCATAAAAATGATAAAAGCCAATATACGATCTTCTACATCTATTCCTACCCAACTTCGACATCAGTTGCATTTCTCATTTAACAAGTATGATAATGATGAATTTTGATTTAAAAAATTATTTGTGCCAAATTTATTGTAATCAAAATTTTTAAAAATCAATCTGAGGCTATATATTATGATGACAACTCGCAAGTGCGCTATTTCATATTTTTATTCACTCCGAAACTTATTTAAGATCTTGGGGATTATTTATTATGCCCATTATATTTATCACTATAATTTATAAATAAAATCATTATTTCATCATCATTACTAACAAAATCAATCATTGATGGGACCCACACATTTTTCAACGACCTATTCAAAAGTCAACAACTCAACATACTTCATACATCCAATCTCTACTCACAACTATTCACAAAATTTCTCAACACTTCTCGCTACCAGAACCTAGCCTAAAGCAACGTGTCTTTCTTTTTGAATTTTTGTTCAACACATTTTCAATAGTCCTTATCCATTCAAAACAAAATCTCTTCCTTTCGGCGTCAACTTCGGCTTTTTGTTCATCTCTTCTTCTTCTTTTCTTTTCTTTTTTCAAATTTGATATTGAAATCCTCTAGTTTCCTACCATTATTTTAGTGACTTGGCATTCCATCTTTTTTCTCTTCAGCGTCTTCAACTATTTTCATCTCTTGCTCCTATCGAAATTCTATTGGTTTTGAATTTAGAAATATGCTTCTATTCCCATTTCAAATTCTGCCATTTGACTACTCTAAGTTTATTCTGGTCTACAAAAATTCAACTTGATCTTTATCCCCTAAATAGATCCAATGACCAGCTCTTATATTAGAAGAAATCTTCATTTAAATCCAAGAGAGTCCTTAGATGATAGGCTGCTAAAATTTGAGTCTTCCATTTCTTCAATTCTAAACATACCATATTCTTCGAGCAACTCGTGTAACTAGACCAACAATGCCATAATATTGTCCAAAAATCTAACTAAGGAAGCCACAAGCTTTGCGTCGCGTTGTGCAGCCTAATCAACCTCCTCCAATTAGCCAGGCTCCATTCCCTCTTCGACCTGACACATCTTCTACCATTCGGGGGGATTGGTAGTTGAGACTACCATAATGAGATTTTAATACAAATCTCAGGAAGTTAATAGAGAGCTTCAACACAAGTTAATGATGCATGCATGGTAGTAATGGCATGAATGTATAATCAAAGTCATAAGCAAGCGTAAAATAACTTGATGTGTAACATGGCATAAACTGACATGACTTGAATTGAAATGTGAATTGAACTTGAAATTTCACATGACATGAACTTGATCTGAATAACATGAACTTGAACTAAAACATGGATAGAACTTGAACTTGAAACATGACCGAACTTGAACTTGAACATGACTAAACATGAACTTGAAACATGACTGAAGTGAACTTGAACATAGCATGAATGTGAACATGAAATACATGGACTTGGAATCTTGTTCAATAAGTGTGATAAATAAACGTGGCCATGTGGGTGCTACATGTGTCCCCTTAAGTCATGTGTCCCGACTGATTTTTGGATCACAACACAAGTGTCTGCATCAGCTATGAGGGCATTAACATACATGCTAGTTTACAGACATCTACATCTACTGTGGACACATGTATTGTACGTATCCTGTGTCAGGTATCTGCACCCATACAAGGATGTATAACATGAAATTGAAATATGGGTGGCACCATCAGTGTTAGTGCCTGCTGCGCTTTGATAACTAGTTAATTAGGTCTCATTTGCAACTCATTAGTCCCTACTCGCCAACATTGGTCCTTTGTCAACTTAGGGAATTTCATACTAGTTTAGACACTCCAACGTGAAAAAGAGAGTTCCACTCTGATATTATTCCATCTTAGCACTTAGGGTCATGATAGATGTAATCAAACTTGACATAACTTGAAAGGTTGTTCTTGAGATACACAAACTATACTTGAAACGAAACGTGACTTGAAACAAAAGGACTGAAAGCCTGAAGTAATGTAACATGACATGAATGTGAGACAAAAGACATGATGTATTATGCAACAGAAAATATTTCATAGCATTATATAATATGTAACAGACAATATTTTGTAACATAACATAACATATAATAGACAATATATCTTAACATGGCATAACATATAACATACAAAATTTTATAACATGGCATAAATGTAATAGAAAATATTAGGGGACATGACGTACATGTAACGTATAGCATTACATACATGATATACTTGTAACAGATAGCAATACGTGACATAATAAATTTTATAATACATAATCATGAAGTGACATGGCATAGTATAACATATATGATAACATACATACATAAACTATAGTTTTCTTACCCATCACACATAAATAGTAATTTGATAGTAAGTTAAAATCTAAAAATTCATGATCAAAATTCTTCAAACTCCAAAATTCATGATCAAACCAAAATATTGCAACAAATATTCTCATATCCTAAGTTTAAAAACATGCTTAAAACATCCAAACAAAAAAAAAAAATAGACTTCTCATAAACAAAAAACTTTTTAGTAAAAAGATCCAAGTTTTTTTTTAACTAAAATACAAACTCTTGAATCTCAAGATTTGACCTATTTCAAGAAATTTTCAGGAACTCCAAAAAATCCAAAACTTTCTTCTAACATGATCATAACACATTCCTAAGAACTAACATGCTTTGAATCAACACATAAAAGTCACAAAAAATACAAAATCTCACTTGAAGTACTCGGCTCCAAGACCTTAGAAAAAAAAAATTCTCAACTTGCTTTGATCAAACACTTGATCCAAGCCATACCATGACGAGATCTTCAAAAATGTTTCCTGTGGTTTAAAAATGTTTCCTAAAGTATATCCAAGCATTAAACTTAAAATCACATGTGGCTAAAAACAAACTAAAACATGGATCTAGCTGAAAACATCAAACTTTCGACCCAACCGAGTATTCTCTTGCATACAAATTCGTATCTTTGAAACTAACATCCTAACATGTAGATAAAAGTCTTAGCATCATCAAATAAATATATCAAAGTAGTTGGAGTAAGAATAGACCACAAAAGATCCAAAATTTCTAAAAATAGAAATTATTTTTCCTCTTCTAGTTTCTAACCTTTTGCATCTAGTACACACTTGGAAGTAAAAATGATAGAAAATCAGTATATAGGTTATACTCCAATGTGGAGAATGTGGAGAGGTATGGATAATATAGGTATATGAAGAAAAAAAAGCTATATGTTTGTTGGCTCAAAGTTGGCTACTTGGGGTCCATAACTGAATGAGTTGGCTTGAAAGGCTCAAACTCTAATCCTAAGTTGACCTTCATCATATCCCAAGTATATCCATCATCACACTACAAACCAAGCAATGATATTCTCAAAAGAAATGCCTAATTCAAAAAAAAAAAAATTAATGAATGCTTTTCACTATTTTCAGCATTTGTTGACTCTCAATCCTTTCTAAAACTCGCACATAAATACTTAAGCAAAAGAGTTCTCCAGATACACATGTCAAACCATCATCTTACCAAAAAACTTGATTGAGTTCACAAGATATCCTGTGAATACCTCAACATAATGATCAATATGAGTTTGTTGAACTCAATAAGATGGCTATTTATGAGAATGAGCACATATGTGAAAAGATGTACGTGTGATGCTAATTAAAAAAATTATGTCACATGTAGAAGTGCCATAGAGTTCCAACAAGCATTTTTAAATGCTTAATTTGCACCACCCCCAACTTCAATGAAATATTATCCTCAATATTTAAGAATCAAAACTGAATGTATAGTAACTGAAGAGAGTAGAATACACTTGATGTGTGACGTGAGAAGCCCGGTAAGCATAAGAAATGACAAATTGAAATGGCGAAATGACTCTATCAACTATCCCTTAAATAGAAAATAAAGAAAATAGCAACAAATAAAAAAATGGAATGGAAAGAAAATAAAATAAAAGACAACTAATAAAAATAAAAATACCTGCATGGTGGGGTCAAGGTTGATGACTGGGTCTACGAGTGAAATGTCTTCCACTTCAGAAACTTGTCTATCAATATATATTTTTAGGCATTAACCGTTTACTTTAAAGGCCCGGCCATCCCTAGGGTCCTTTATTTCTACCGCCTCATTTTCAAAAACATGTTTCACTATAAATGGGCCAATCCACTTAGACTGAAGTTTTTTTGGGTGCTTATTAAGTCTAGAATCATATAAGTATATTCGGTCATTAGGCTTAAACGTCTTCCTAAGAATATTTTTATCATGCAACACTTTCATCTTAGCTTTATAGATTTTAGAGTTCTCATAAGCGTCATTTCTCAACTCCTCTAACACGGTCAACTAAAATTTTCTAAACTTACCCACCTCTCCTAGGTTAAAATTAAAATGCTTGATGGCCCAATAAGTTTGATGCTCAAGTTCGACAAGTAGGTGGCAAAGCTTTCCAAAAACAAGCTTATAAAGTGACATACCTAAGGGAGTTTTGAAAGTTGTACGGTATACCCAAAGTGCATCAACTAGTCTTAAAGACCAATCTTTGTGGTCAGGATTTATTGTGTTCTTTAGGATTGGCTTCATTTCCTTATTGGCTAGTTTTACTCGTCCACTTGTTTGAGGATGGTAGGTAGTAGAAATTTTATGAACAACTCTATATATTTTTTTTTTATCAAAGACTCAAATGAATGGTTACAAAAGTGTGTGCCCTAGTCATTAATAATAGCAAGTGGTGTACCATATCGAGACAACACATTTTCCTTAAGAAATTTGATTATTGTCTTATTATCATTGCTCCTACAAGCTATTGCCTCTAACCATTTTGACACATAATCTACTGCCACAATAATGTATTGATATCAAAAGAAAGAGGGAACGGTCCCATGAAATCAATACCCCAAGAATAAAAAATTTCTATCACTAAGATCGGATTTAAGAGCATCATATTACAACAGGACAAATTTCCTAACATTTGACACCTTTTGCATAAGCGAGAATAGATGTTTGCATCCTTAAACGAGGTGGGCAATTAAAATCCACACTATAGAATTTTTTAAGCGATTTTTTTCATTGAAAAATGGCCCCCACATGCATGGCTATGACAAAATTTTAAGACGCTAGCAATCTTCTCATCAGGGATGCAACACCTTATAATTTGGTTAGGGCAATACTTAAAAAGAAAAGGTTCATCCCACTAGAAATTGCATACCTTAGCCATGAACTTCCTCTTGTCTTACACGTTCCAATCTGCTTGTATCTTCTCTGTAGCCAAATAATTCACAATATGAGCAAACCATGGTAAAGCGGAAATAGATAATAAATGCTCATCTAAAAAAGCATCTCTAATTGGCATGTGGTCGGTGGTGTTTCAACTCCTTTCTTATCTTTGATGGTGATGTCGAATTTCTACAAAAGTAAAATCCACCATATTAATCATGCTCTAGCATCCTTCTTTGTGAGAAGGTACTTAAGGGCTGCATGATCTATGAAAATTGTAATAGGAGAACCCATCAAATAAGCACAAAACTTGTCCAAAACAAAAACTACATTTAGCAACTTTTTTCCAGTGGTTGAGTAATTCATTTGAGCCTTATTTAGAATTCTACTAACACAGAAAATGACATAATCACAAAAGGTAAAGCCCAATCAGGTGGCTGCGTTATGGGTGTTGAAGTAAGCTTGCCAATCAGCATTTTAAAGGCCTCTTGATAGGCTTGTGTCTACTCCAATAGGGCATCTTTAGCAATCTAGATATAGCAGAAAAATTATGTATGATCCTCCTATAAAAATCCACATGTCCAAGAAAGGATCTAACATCCTTTACTATCCTAGGTGTAGGTAACTTAGAAATTTCAATCTTATATTGATCAACCTTTATCCCCTTGGAAGAAATAATATGCCCTAAGACAATACCTAAAGGTACCATAAAGTGGCATTTTTTCCAATTCAAAGCTAGTTCCTTTTCCCCTCCAGTGGCACCAAAATTTTATTACACCCAAACTATTATGCGATGGTATAGTATAGTTCAGGGTGTCGTTACACAGGGAGTCAGAAGAAATACTACACGATGCAAGCTTAAGGGAAAAGATTAAATGACAATATGACAAGAATATGAAAATTCTACCTAAAGCACGCAATTAAAATGAGATTAGGGCATGAATAAAAGGGCAAGTAAAGTTTCGGGCTTCTTTCAACCGAATCCAATACTATGACTTTTTCAATCCATACTATATACACAATTAAGAATTATAGCACTAAATTCATAATTGGAAGATATGAAATTATATTCGTCTACTTTCTCAAATTAATTGTACAATCTATTCTCCTTTTCAAACCACAGTTTTCATATATAAAAATGAATATTAGATCTAAAGATGACACAATGTTTACAAACAATAATGTAGCAAAAGATCATATCAATGACATGAAAAACAACTGTTTAAGTCACAATCATATATTTATAATCCTATAGCTCAATGAAATCAAACCATAAAAAGATTTAATATAATTGTCTCAAACTTATAAAAATCCAAAATAGATAGAGAATTCAATCCTAAAATCTTAAACAAAAAACTTAATCTATAAATTGAAATAAAGTCAAAGTATTTTTACCAATCAATTTCTACCCTAGGCTTTACCTATGATTTAGTTCTCCATAAAAGAGCTAAAAAAGGAAAATGGTATTTTTTTTCTTCTCCAAAACTGTGTCGTCCCCCTTTCAAAACCTTAATGTTTTCCTGATTCTAGCATAAAAAATGGCCTAACTTTTAGGACTCAGATTGGCAGCTACATCAATGTTTTGAATACCGTTTCGGTGATCATTTCAGTCGAGACATTGAAACGAGATATTTCGGTACAGGTACTGTTTCGGATACCGTTTTGGAATAGTTAATATATGAATAAATTATATTCTAAAATAATAGTATATATATGAATAAATTATATATATGTTTATAAATTATAAATAGTCTAGTCTGAATTGAGGGGATCCAAAAATGAGCCTGCCAATTTGAAGATATGAAAAAAATAAAATAAAAAAATGTAAAGGCCGAAATATGTATATAGGCCGAAATCCGATGTATAGGCCGAAATCTGATATAGGCCGATATATCGGCCGGTACAGGCCGATATACTGGTCAAAACAGGCTGAAACAGACCGGTACAGGCCGATACGGCCGAAATTTTGGCCGGTACGAAACACCATACTTGTCTGTATCGGCTACCCGGCCGGTACGGCATAATTCGGCCGTACCGGCCGGTACGAAACAAAATTTAAAACTTTGAGCTACATACATACTTCGAAAGTCTGAATTTAAATATTCTTATTAGTATGAATTTGTAACCCTTTAAGATAGCGTTCCAACGCATTAATAATCACATCAATCGGATGTGTGGGTGAAAAGTTATGATCAAAATACTAAGATATATCCCAGATGTCTCCTAGCTCGTTTCGGGCTTGGACTTTTTGCAATTTCCTTTTGAGATTTTTTTTTTTTTCTTGATCTGAATTACTCTCAAACCCACCTTATTTGAAGTTATTTCTTATTTGATATTTTGGGAAGTTGTCCCAACGTTGAAGTCTTCTCCTGTTGAAGCATCCTTGCTTTGCTGAAAGTGCACATGTCTATTCACATTGAAAGTCAGCCCACATTGAAAATGAAGAGTCCTTATTACTTGAAAGTCTTGCTCAATTCAAAAATCATGCTCAATTGAAAACTCTTGGGAATTATTCCAATTCAAAAATTCTTTTGAATTTGACTGGATTTTAGCTCTCTCTTTTATGAATTATGAAATTAAATATAAAAATGTGCTTTCAAGTATCCCAAATTAAATAGAAACAAAAATCAAGAATACAAATTAATTCATATTTTCGCATTTTAGCCCAATAATTGGATAATTAAAGTGCACTTTCGTGCACTCATCAAAACCCACTTTGGTTTGGCACAATTTGAATGATTGGATGAAATATGGTTTTGCTTAGGTGGCATGATCTCACTCCTTGATTTCCTTCACAATCCATTTCAAGGTTCCTCTTGGTGCCAAGTATCTAAATAAAACTTCTTTAAACTAATTTAGACATTTCACACTATGATTATGAAAACACTACACTAGGTGCTACAATTGAGGTTACTATTCACTTCAGAAATGTGAAAAAGAAACATTGCACTGAAAAATCGTAAACATACATACTAAACTAACTGTGCAATTCATTTATCGAAATTCAACCTTGAAGTGCCTCAAAATAAACAAAACTAGTTTTCGAACGAACATTTCATTTGAAAACTGAAAATGTGATTATGGCGCCATAAAATCCTAAATAATCAATTAATTCTAATGGCCCAGACTATATGGTATTCTGACATTTCTAACTATCTCAAATAAATAAAAATGTTCTTTTGGCACGATAGTGGTAACTAATTAAATAGTCACTGGAGCGAAGATAGGCACTAAAGTCTAATACCGATGGTGCCTTCACACTTTCAATTTCTTGTTATATGTACTCTTGCTGGTGCAAATACCTGACACGAGATACGTACATTACATTTTTCATAGCAGGTACAAATAACTATGAACTTGTAAGTATGTTAATGAGCTTCCAGCTAGTGCAGATACCTGTGTTGTAATGTGGTAATCGGTAGGCACACATAGCTCAGGGGGAACCGCATAAACCCATATGGTCACTTTTATTAATCATGCTTATTTATTGAATAAGATTCCAAGTTCAGATATTTCATGTTCAAGTTCATATCATGTCCATTTCAGTTTTAGTTCATGTTCAATTCAATTTCAATCCAAGTTTAGTTCAAGTTCAAGTCAGGTTAGTACACGTCATGTTAAATGTCAAGCCACTTCAAATTTATTTATGATCATGTTATGCTTTCATGCTTTTACTGTTATGCATTCATCTTTAAATTTTTAGTTAAGTTCTTCATTAAGTTGGTGAGATTTCGTTGTGACTCGTTCGAAAATGAGCAGCCAAAAGGCTATCCCAAGTGTAGGAGCGTGTCGCGTAGTAATTAGGAATAAATTCCTAGATCGTCTCCACAGGGAAAATGCTTAAAAATCAAACTCGTGTAAAATGGTGGAAATAGTTATAATGAGAGAATAAAAATAAAAATGATGATATGTGCAATGATTGTGGGAATGCAATGGAAATGAAAATTTACTAGTCATGGACTAGATTCATGTTTGTTGATTTTGAGTGGATGATGAAAAGTGAAAAAATTAAAATACAAGACAGTAAATTAAAATTGCTGGAAATTAAATAACTGAAATGTAAATGGACAATAAAATTTAAATGACATAAAAGTAAATTGCAAAAAATTAAAGGTGCAGAAAAATTAAATGACAGTAATTAAAATTGCAGGAAATTAAAAGTGCGAGGAAATTAAATGACGGTAATTTAAATTGCAGGAAATTAAAAGTGCGAGAAAATTAAATGACAGTAATTTAAATTGCAAGAAATTAAAATTGCGAGAAAAGTAAATGACAGTAATTTAAATTGCAGGAAATTAAAAGTGCGAGAAAATTAAATGACAGTAATTTAAAATTGCAGGAAATTAAAAGTGCGAGAAAATTAAATGACAGTAATTCGAAATTTAATAAAAACAAAAATTGTAAGGAAATAACTCGATATTTGGAAATGGAGACTGTGTTCTCCAACCCAAAAATATGAACTTCCAATTAAAGTAAACTCTCAAAAATAAAATGGACTCTCAACATTTATTGAAAATTTACTCACTAAACAAACTCAAAACTGAAAATAAAGACTTACAAAAATAAAATTCACTGAGCCATACATTGAAACTGACTGATGAATAAATTACACGACATTAAAAATTGAACTCAGAAAAATAAAAATTGACTATAAAAATTCACTCACTATTTTTTTTCTGAATTTTTTTTAACTCTAAAATCACACTAAAAACATTCTAACTCACTGACACTCTAACACCACGACTGACTAACACTGACTCTCACTCTAACTTCAGACTCACCTCTAACTCCCTACTCCAGACACACTCTGACTTCTAACACTGCTGGCTCCCTCACTTCGTCGACGTACAAGCCTTATTTAGGCATAAAAAAGGATCACTGTATTAACTTAGCCCGTGACCTCGTCCCCACTAACAAAAATATTCTGTTTGTCGCTGGTATGTCTTGTTCTTCACATGCAGTGCGATTCTTTCTTTTCTTTTCCTTTTTTCTTTATTGCTTGCGCCGAACTCTGTGGAGCTGCACCAAGCGATTCTTTCTTTTTTTCTTTTTTTTCTTTTTTCTTCTTCCCTTTCCAGCCGAAGTGCACTGCCGTAGTCTCCTCTTTTCTTTTCTATTCTTTCTTTCTTTCTTTCTTTCTTTCTTTTCTCTCTGTTTTTTTCTTCTTCCCTCATGCGTGCTGCGTTCCGTCTTCTCTCCGTGCGTATGGTCTTTTCTTTTTATTTTTGCTTTCTTGCATCTTGTACCTCTGGCATGCTGCAACGTTTACTGAGAGAGAGAGAAAACTGCAACCAAAACGTAGAGAGAGCAGCCGAGGTGTCTTCGGTCGTTTCGGCAGTGTTGCACAGGAGGCGGTTTCGGTATGCATGGGGGCTTCCGTCGTGGCGGAGCCTTGGTCTCCGGCATGTTCTGGCGGTCAACAGAGATGCAGGGTGGCGTGGGAGAGTGCAGCGAGTCCGTCCGTGCTTCGGTAATGGAGGTTGGTGTTGCCGGTGCATGCGGTGGTGCTTCGTGGAGTTGGACGTGTATTTGGCCATGCATGGTGGTGGAGAACTGGTCGTCGGGGTCGTCTGGAGCTGCTGGTGGCCGGCAGAAGAGCTGCTGTGCACGACGGCACTGTAGCTCGAAGTGCAGTGCGAGAGGTAGACGACGAACCGAACGACGTGCCGTTCGTGTCGAAACGGCATGTCGTCGGCTGCAAACGGCAGGCAATTCTCTCGTGCAAAACGACATGTCGTTTTGGCGACGGTCGTTTTGTGACCCTTCAGCAGACGACATGTCGTTTTTGCAAAACGACATGTCATTTAGTACCTGTAAAAATAAAAATAAATAAAATAAATAAAAAAAAAAATAAATAAATAAATAAGTAATATATAATCAAAGAACAAACAACAAAAATAAATAAATAAAATAAAATTAGAAAAAATAATAAAATAAATAAAAACTAAAAAAATATGTTGTGCAATTTAAATAAATATTGCCCAATTAAATCACAAGCTACACAATTAAGTATAAATTATACTTTTAATCAATTCAATTCATAACTTGGATTTATTGCCTCTTGATCATTTTTTCATCTAAAATCAACGATAAAATAATAAAATAATTAAGAATACATTGATTTTAAATGTATAAAATATGCAATAATGCAGCTCAATCACATCCCCCAACTAACCTTTTGCTAGTCTCTGAGCAAAATAGTGAAAATTAATTGAGATGAATATTGCATAAAGCTCGAAATCCAAACAAAAGCAATCAAACACAACAACGAATTCTCACAAAGTGCGACACGTGACTATCAACTCCCAGGGGCTATATTCACAAAGACTGTCTCAAAAATCTTTCATTAAGAATTGGGGAAAAATCTCAGAACTCAGATGTGTGTGTAGCTAAATTGTTCTTCATTACTAGCCATGATTCGTCATAGGATTTTTCAACCTTAATATTAATCATTTCTGATTCTAACTACCTCAAAGCCTAAGGGACTAGCAGTTTTCACGCAAACTCTGTTTAAAGGTTGAACACTCAACCCCCAAAGTTTGGGTAACTGTTTCTAGCCCTTTTCTTAGGAAAGCTCACTGCTTCATCCTTTAAATTTTTTTTTTTTTATTATCATTTTTTTTAAACGGATTCGATCAGTGGGGAATCGAACCCAGGACCGTGCGCCTAATCCACACATTCCCAAGTTCGCCCTTACTGCTGAGACAGATCCATGCTTATTCTTTTTTTTTTTTTTTTTTCGAAAGGCTCGGGAGTCCTGCAGTTTACTTCTCCAGTGTTAAATCAACGAATAGTAATGAAGAACACTACAAGTGTAAGCATGTGTAGACCGTTATTCAAGATTTTCCCTTCATTATATAAATCATGCCAAGTCTATCTCAATGAATATAGCATCCTGGTGTTTCAAGTCATACATCAAGCAAAATATGATGCATCAGGAATCATGTTCTATGCTCAGGGTTGAAAATAAATCTTCATAAAATGATTCCGCTCAACTACACCACCAAGGCACTCAAATTTCACAAAATAATAGAATAGAGTATGTGTCAATCATGTGTATCTCAGTGCATATTGCATTAAGGCAAAAATTGTGTAATCCAATGCACACATACTAACAAAGAAAAGATGAGCAATAAAAGAAAAATTAACACAGAAAATAAAGAAAGAGAAACAATCAACAAACAACAACTTAGAAAATAAGCAATTATGTAATCCATCATACACACGTAAAATTAAACAAACAACATAGAAACAAAAAGAGGCACAAAATAAACAACAAGATGCAATAACAGAAACAGTATTTAAGTAAGTATGAGAGTAGAGAAAACTCCCTCGATCAGTGGGAAATGCTTTGGGGTGAAAACTTTTCTTGCAAAAAATTCCTCATGCACTCCATTCCAGTGTTTAAGTATTCTCAGCAATGGAACACTCAAGTTGGATCAAGTTTGAAACAAAGATGATCTGCCAACTGAGTCAAATGAGTGTTCATCCAATTGTAGTAAACTTGGAATTTAACAAGTGTCATAAATCCCGAGATCCGACAGTTGCCGTGAGTCACGGAGCCTTGGATCTCGTGCAATGGAACCGTTATGACAAACACTTTAAGCTTCGAGCTCCGTCCTGGGTCCATATCGTGCTGTAAATTGCAAATGGACAATTGCTTTATGGCCTCGAGCTGTGCTCCGGGTTTTGCCTGAATCAATCTTTGCTGAGCCTTTGAATGTTTCGGGCCTCTATATAAGGGACCATCTCCACCCTCTCGAAACACATAACAATCTCTGCATCTCTCGTATTTTTTTCTTTCTTTTCTTTTCTCATACCTCTCACACCTTCTCTCATTTTCTTCAAATGGCTGAGTAGCATTCTGTCAATAATATCCCCGATTTGAATCAGGTACCAATTACGCCTCAACAATTGCACTTCTGTCCTGATGCCGTCAACACCATGGTTGGGGTAGAGGTATATTTCTCTACCCGGTCCGATGCCGAAGTTGTTTCAGGATCGAGAATGCTCGGTGCCCAATATGCTGCTTCTATTACAACCATATCCCGAAGGTTACTGTTACGAGTGAGTGAAACTGATCAACTTAAATCTCAAATTTCTAAATTGCAGCAAAAACTTGTTAATAAACGCAGAAAAAATAAAATATTAAGACAAGAAAATAAGCAATTAAAAAAATGTGCGGACTGGTATGCTCAAAACCTGCAACCACGAATAACGGAGCTGGAACAAGAGAAGGAACAAATACTCAGCCAACATCAGCAATTAACAGCAGAAGTCCAGCGTTTACAAGAAACAGGGAGTTAGTCTGCTGTTTAATTTTTGCTTGCTTATTATAAAGCTTGTTTTGTTCTTTATTTCCAGCTCTATAAAATTAGTCTTGAGCATTAAAATCTTTTTATTTTTTATTTTTTAATTTTTTGAAACAAAATCAGAAAAAGAAAAGACTCATTCAAAACGGGTTTTCTAAGACTCAATATCCCTAAAGAAATACCGTCAAACAAATGGGATAACTGGCAAGATAACTACTCTGCCAAAGCGGACACTTGCGATCATTGTGCTATCGCGTGTCGGTATCACTTCATCATGCCAGGAAATCCTGGATACTGACATTGTATTTTTTTTATTTTTTTTAGCTACCTAGTGGGGAGACAAATGCAAGTTCGTTTTTTACAGAATGCAATTCCCTCCCCTCAACTGAACAATGCAGTGTCCTCACTGTTTAACAAAGAAGAAAATTAATGTAAAGAGAAAACAACGCAAAAGGAAGAAAAAAAAAATATATATGAGTAAATAAACAACCACACAACACAAGAAATAAATATAAATAAACAAATAAATGGCACTCAAAAATCACAAGGTGTCTGTACAAGAAGAGTTTCACCTGGATCATGAGGAAAATGATTTTTCCTACTGGCTGAATTGGGTTTTCTATGATCAATGCACATTCTCCAGCCAGTGACCGTTCTAGTTGGAATCAATTCATTTTTCTCATTTTTGACAACGGTTAAACCAGATTTTTTTGGACTTACCAGTGCTTCGCTGTCTGAGATGGGATAGATGATACCTACTGCCAGTAGCTTGAGCACTTCCTCTTTGACAACTTCCTCTATGATAGGATTGAGCCTACGTTGAGCATCACAAACTGATCTAACATCAGAAAATGGAAAAGTCGAGCAAATAAATTTTGTAGGTGTCAGATCCTCTACAGCATTCAAATCACTTGTGTTATCAAAATGTGCTGGCATCTTGCAAGCATTAAAAACATTCAATTCAAGTGCCATGTTCCCAAAAGTAAGCTTCAGAACTCCACTTCTGCAATTAATCAAAGCATTTGACGTAGCTAGAAATGGTCTTCCGAGGATGACAGGAGCTTGGTAAATAGTGGATGCCGGCTGCTGTATATCAAGAACTACAAAATCTACCGGGTAGTAAAATTGTTCCACCTGGACTAGCACATCCTCAACAATACCCCTCGGTACCTTGATTGATCTATCAACCAACTGTAATACGATGGATGTCTTTTTCAGCTCTCCCAGTCCCAACTGCTCATATAATGAGAACGGAAGCAAGTTCACATTGCTCCCTAAGTCAAGTAGAGCTCTCCCAATGCGTGACTCACTGATCATAATGGAAATATTGGGAGAGCCGGGATCACCGTACTTTTGAGGAGTCTCGTTCATTATCAATGCACTGACTTGCTGTGTTAGGAAGGCTTTCTTTTTAACATTCAGTTTTCTCTTCACTGTGCATAAGTCCTTCAAAAATTTTGCATATGACGGGACCTGTTGTATAGCATCCAAGAATGGAATATTAATTTTCACTTGCTTGAAGATTTCATAGATCTCAGTGTGGTATTTGTTCTTTTGGCCAGATGATAATCTTTGAGGATAGGGAACCACAGGTTGGTACCCCTTATTTGATTCAGCCTCTGTAGTCACAAGCTCTTTTGACTCCGGTTTCTCCACCTCTGGTTCTTTTTCAGCTTCTTCAGGCTCCATCACATCTTCAAGTGTAGGGGCAACTTCCGGTTTATCCATAGTTATCTCCGGTTGGGAGACTTCCTTTCCACTTCTCAAAGTAAGAACAACATTTACTGTCTCAACAGCATCTTCTGAGATATTATGTACCTGTTGTGGTTGTTGCCGGTACACTTGAGGGTTGGGTTGAGGCTGTGCTGGGAACTTCCCTCTCTCCAGAGTGCTCAATGTTATGTTCATCTTATTCATGGTGCCTCGCAATTCATTTATGGCCTGAGTGTTTTGATTGTTTGTGGTGGCCTGGATCTGCATGAATTGCTGAAGTGTATTGGCCATCTGTGCCATACTTTCATCTAAATACTTTTTTGCAGGTGGTTGTGGCTGAGAACTTTGTGCGGCTACATGAGGCTGAGATCCTGGAAGTGCTGCAAAAGGATAACTCTGAGGATTCTGATATGGTGGCTGTAGGGGCTGGGAAACAATTTGATGAAATGGCTGCTGGGGTTGAGAAACAATCTGATGAAATGGCTGCTGGGGCTGAGGAACAGCCTGATGAAATGGTTGGTGAGGAGAGGGAGGGGATCGGCTAGGTTGATCATTTCTCCATGAGAAATTTGGATGATTCCTCCACCCAGGATTATATGTATTTGAGAAAGGTTGATTTTGTGCGCTGTTGACCCAGTTAGCTGATTGCATTTGTTCAGGCTCATTCTCTTGAATTACGGGCATGATTGGGCAGTCCGAGTGTTCCATTGTAGGGCACTCTCAGCAAGATAGTCAAAAAATGATAGTGCTTCGTCAGGTTCTTTGCTAAAGAACTCTCCATTGCACATGGTTTGGACAAATTGCTTGCATTCTGGAGAGAGACCGGTGTAAAAGTAATTCACCAGTCTCCAGGATTCAAAACCATGATGTGGGCAGATGTTCATCAAATCTTTAAACCTTTCCCAGCTGATATGGAAAGTTTCATCAGGCTTTTGGTTGAACTGACTGATTTTCTCTTGTAATGATTGAGTTCTTTGAAAAGGAAAATTTTTTTTTTAAAAATTCACGTTGCATGTCAGACCAGCTGGAAATAGAATTAGGCCTCAAAGAGTTAAACCAAATTTTTGCTTTGTCCTTTAGAGAAAAAGGAAACAATCGAAGCCTAATGTATTCATCAGTATTGGTCCTGTTGATGAACGTGGTGCAAGCCAACTCAAAATCTGTCAGATGTTGGTAGGGACTTTCAGAATCCATCTCGTGGAACTGAGGTATTAATGACATCATGCCATGCTTTATGGAAAAATTAGGTGCATCATTAGGTAACAAAATGCATGAAGGTGTAGTGGTGCGAGTGGGTTGCAAATACGCTTTAAGAGTGCGTGGTGCAGGCGCAGCCATGGCTTGTTCAGTTTCAGAATTGTCGCTTGTAGAGGAGACAAAAAGGGTGTCTCTCTCTAAGCACTGTGAACTACTATTGATGCTTGATGCAACTCTACACAATCTATTTGAACTGTCTCTCACCCAATACATGAAACATCAGTCCAAAATAGAAAAGAGAAGATCCAAGCAACTTTATAGTAGGTGAAATTTTTTTTTTTTTTTTTTAATTTTTTTAGAAGAAAAATAATAATAAATAAAAATAAAGATGAAAATCACGAGTTTAAATTTACGACAAGCATCTTTCCCCGGCAACGGCGCCAAAAACTTGACTCGTTCGAAAATGAGCAGCCAAAAGGCTATCCCAAGTGTAGGAGCGTGTCGTGTAGTAATTAGGAATAAATTCCTAGATCGTCTCCACAGGGAAAATGCTTAAAAATCAAACTCGTGTAAAATGGTGGAAATAGTTACAATGAGAGAATAAAAATAAAAATGATGATATGTGCAATGATTGTGGGAATGCAATGGAAATGAAAATTTACTAGTCATGGACTAGATTCATGTTTGTTGATTTTGAGTGGATGATGAAAAGTGAAAAAATTAAAATACAAGACAGTAAATTAAAATTGATGGAAATTAAATAACTGAAATGTAAATGGACAATAAAATTTAAATGACATAAAAGTAAATTGCAAAAAATTAAAGGTGCAGAAAAATTAAATGACAGTAATTAAAATTGCAGGAAATTAAAAGTGCGAGGAAATTAAATGACGGTAATTTAAATTGCAGGAAATTAAAAGTGCGAGAAAATTAAATGACAGTAATTTAAATTGCAAGAAATTAAAATTGCGAGAAAAGTAAATTACAGTAATTTAAATTGCAGGAAATTAAAAGTGCGAGAAAATTAAATGACAGTAATTTAAATTGCAAGAAATTAAAATTGCGAGAAAATTAAATGACAGTAATTTAAATTGCAGGAAATTAAAAGTGCGAGAAAATTAAATGACAGTAATTTAAAATTGCAGGAAATTAAAAGTGCGAGAAAAATAAATGACAGTAATTCAAAATTTAATAAAAACAAAAATTGTAAGGAAATAACTCGATATTTGGAAATGGAGACTGTGTTCTCCAACCCAAAAATATGAACTTCCAATTAAAGTAAACTCTCAAAAATAAAATGGACTCTCAACATTTATTGAAAATTTACTCACTAAACAAACTCAAAACTGAAAATAAAGACTTACAAAAATAAAATTCACTGAGCCATACATTGAAACTGACTGATGAATAAATTACACGACATTAAAAATTGAACTCAGAAAAATAAAAATTGACTATAAAAATTCACTCACTATTTTTTTTCTGAATTTTTTTTAACTCTAAAATCACACTAAAAACATTCTAACTCACTGACACTCTAACACCACGACTGACTAACACTGACTCTCACTCTAACTTCAGACTCACCTCTAACTCCCTACTCCAGACACACTCTGACTTCTAACACTGCTGGCTCCCTCACTTCGTCGACGTACAAGCCTTATATAGGCATAAAAAAGGATCACTATATTAACTTAGCCTGTGACCTCGTCCCCACTAACAAAAATATTCTGTTTGTCGCTGGTATGTCTTGTTCTTCACATGCAGTGCGATTCTTTCTTTTCTTTTCTTTTTTTCTTTATTGCTTGCGCCGAACTCTGTGGAGCTGCACCAAGCGATTCTTTCTTTTTTTTTTTCTTTTTTCTTCTTCCCTTTCCAGCCGAAGTGCACTGCCGTAGTCTCCTCTTTTCTTCTCTATTCTTTCTTTCTTTCTTTCTTTCTTTTTTTTCTCTCTGTTTTTTTCTTCTTCCCGCATGCGTGCTGCGTTCCGTCTTCTCTCCGTGCGTATGGTCTTTTCTTTTTATTTTTGCTTTCCTGCATCTTGTACCTCTAGCATGCTGCAACGTTTACTGAGAGAGAGAGAAAACTGCAACCAAAACGTAGAGAGAGCAGCCGAGGTGTCTTCGGTCGTTCTCGGCAGTGTTGCACAGGAGGCGGTTTCGGTATGCATGGGGGCTTCCGTCATGGCGGAGCCTTGGTCTCCGGCATGTTCTGGCGGTCAACGGAGATGCAGGGTGGCGTGGGAGAGTGCAGCGAGTTCGTCCGTGCTTCGGTAATGGAGGTTGGTGTTGCCGGTGCATGCGGTGGTGCTTCGTGGAGTTGGACGTGTATTTGGCCATGCATGGTGGTGGAGAACTGGTCGCCGGCGTCGTCTGGAGCTGCTGGTGGCCGGCGGAAGAGCTGCTGTGCACGACGGCACTGTAGCTCAAAGTGCAGTGCGAGAGGTAGACGACGAACCGAACGACGTGTCGTTCGTGTCGAAACGGCATGTCGTCGGCTGCAAACGGCAGGCAATTCTCTCGTGCAAAACAACATGTCGTTTTTCACAAAACGACATGTCGTTTTGGCGACGGTCGTTTTGTGACCCTTCAGCAGACGACATGTCGTTTTTGCAAAACGACATGTCGTTTAGTACCTGTAAAAATAAAAATAAATAAAATAAATAAAATAAATAAATAAAATAAATAAATAAATAAATAAGTAATATATAATCAAAGAATAAACAACAAAAATAAATAAATAAAATAAAATTAGAAAAAATAATAAAATAAATAAAAACTAAAAAAATATGTTGTGCAATTTAAATAAATATTGCCCAATTAAATCACAAGCTATACAATTAAGCATAAATTATACTTTTAATCAATTCAATTCATAACTTGGATTTATTGCCTCTTGATCATTTTTCCATCTAAAATCAACGATAAAATAATAAAATAATTAAGAATACATTGATTTTAAATGTATAAAATATGCAATAATGCAGCTCAATCACGTTGTAGTCACAATTACCATTCGCCCCAAAATGGTAGACTATGTGTCAGAACTAGGACATAGAATGGATGCTGGCCGACTAGAGACGGTCGATTAGGCAGTGGAGGCACGATGTCGAGCTCATAGCCTCCATGTTCTAATTCATAGATAGTATTATGACATCTCTAACCGAGTTGAGTGAGCTACTCGATGGATTAGCCCAATAGATGTTTTAGCTTATGTACGTACTTATGGAACTCCATCTCCCGTACTTTTGTGATTATAGGCATTTTGGACTTATGATGTAGTTGTGAACGTCTATCACTTTAATGTTTATGTATTATGTTTCATAGTTTTTGAAACATAATACATAAACATTAAAGAACTGTCTTTTCTGTATAATATATAATAGAATAGAACTATCTTTTTTGTATACTTTCCCTAGTTCCGTCTCTACCATAGGCTTTACGCAATCGATCAAATAATATCAGATCATATAGATATTTTTTCAACACAACATAGGTTGCATGTTGTTAGATGCATGCTAGGTGCATTGCACCTTTAATTGTCATGGACGTGAGTTGGTAACTTTGTGTTGCATGTCCCGACGCTTCAGAGTCTGTCCGAACTTAAGCAGAATCTAGGGGCATCACAACATGACAACTAGTTCAAACAACTGTCAAATTGCCATGTACGATGTCAAATCCACTTATGATTGCCATGGCACAATCCCAGCCATCCATGGGAAACCCTAGGACACATGTCAAGTGGAGGACAAATGTGTAAGTGATGAAGTGTAAATCAAGCCATGTGATTATGCCTCTTACACCAAACACTATTCCATCCAACGAAATACTAATTGATCAACCAAAAAGAGGATTTGAACCCAAAACCCCAAAAAGTTTGAAGCAAACCAAAACCCAAAATCCTTGGAGAAAATCGAAGCTCCAAATTGGTCTTCAAACCCTAAACCACTCGATTTTGATTAAATGCTTTAGCACTTGATTAAATCAATTCCTCATGGAATTAACAACTCAATTACACCTTCTTACACCCTTAACCACTCCCTTACATCTATGTAATTTCATATAATTAAGAAATGTTTGATTTGAACCAAGCAATGACCAAATCCCTAACTAAACCCCAAACTAGACCCCATTCGGTTAACCCCAAATAATGGCTTGATGGCAAGCCAAACTACCCCACATCAAGCCCCACCCATTGGGCCAGAATAGCAGCAAAAAATCAACTCCTGTGTCATCCCTTTTCCTCCTCTATTTTAGCTGCCACCTTCCTACCCAGAGGGTCATCAAGCACCCCCATTGTCAACCCTTCCTTATACCCCACGCCCCCTGCCTTTTTGCCTTCACACTTAGCTCATTTTTTTCCTTTCCCAAGAGGAAATGAGAGAGAGTATTGAGAGAAACTTTGTGGGTAGTTTTGGCTCAAGCTTTGTAAGTTATTGTATAAAAATCAAGTATCTAATGACTTTATTTCAAGTACAAGGCATGTTATACTCGGGGTTTATGGTTTTTATACAAACCAGTTGTTCTAAGTGTATTTTGTGATTTTTGGTTTTTTATTCAAGCATGCTATCACTTAAGTTTGAATGATGATCATGTTAGGAAAGTCATTTATGGAATTTTGGAGTCCTTATAGTTAATATGAGTGTGTTAGACCAAGAACATCAAGAGTTGGACTTATTTGACCTAATCTTACTATTTTGGCATTCGCTATGGTGTAGTGAGTTTAAGTTTTATGAAATGTGTAACTTGGTGTCTTAGCATGATTCTAGAACTAAGAATGTGATGTTTAGAGTTGTTAAAATCAGTCTAAGCATGTTAATATATGGGTAAGACAAGAAGCTACAAAATCAAGTTTTTGGCCAAATACATGAGTCGGCCTAAGTATGTTTCTCATAGTTGTAATTAGTTTTAATTTGTTCTGTGTTCATATGTGGATTTAGGATAAAAATTACATGGAGAATGTAAATTGTGGTAAGTTTTCAATTGCAGAATCTTTATTTTAAGGGCAAAATTGTAATTTTCCACAAATAAAGGGGTAACTTTGCAAATTTAGCTCTAATTTCGTAAGTTTTAAGTTATAAGAATTTATTGGGATATTCAAACCCTAGAAAATATCTCATTTCAGTTTGCACTCATTTACGCTTCGCTTTACATTGTGCAACATAACTATAAGTTAGCCTCTAACTTACTCTCGGTGTATTTATGTATGTACCATGGTAAGACTACAACGGGTATATTTGTGTCATTTATGCTTATTCTGATATAATATTCCATGCCATGTCTTCAATTATCTACTACATGAATAACATTTCATCTATTACTGTTACACAAATATCTGTTACACATTTATTCCTCACATGAATGCCATGTCATCTATTATATGCTTATCTGTTACATGTCACGAATGCCATGTCATCTGTTACCATGTCATCTATTACATGACTATGTGATGTGTTATGTCTAAGTCATGCATGAATCCTTTATTTTTATCACGACCCCGAGAACTACGATGGAGAATTATCTTCATAGAACTCTCTTGCCCACACTAGAATATTTAAATTGGATGTGGAGTCGTGGAGCATCTTTGGTTGATGTTAAACAAACATGTATATATAAAAAGTTCATATTCATGTCAAGTCATGTCTCGTTCAAGTCAAGTCATGTTCTGTTCATGTATAGTCATATTATTTACAAGTCATGTCACGCATATTCAAGTCCATGTCATAATGCATACACGTCATTTTACTGTCATGCATGCCTATGTGTACTTTTGGTAGTTTAGTGGCTACTTGTTGAGAATTTTAGAAATCTCACTTGGATATTTGATTTGGTAAAAAGGAGGTATACTTTGGGTTTAGAAGAATTATTAGAAGGTTCTAGTGCAATATTGATTTTTGAGGAAAATGAAATTCTTAAAAGTTGATTAGAGAAATTTTAGTGATTTATTAATTTTGAGAACAAGAAGCCAAGAGGCCTATAAGGGAATGACACGTGGCACATTGGATGGTTGCCACAATAATGGGTTAAGCAATTTGGGTAAAATTCTTAATGGACTTAGGAAGGCCCAAGAGATTGGTTTATTAAAGGCTCATGCTTTTTGGATATAAAGGCTTAGAGAGACACTAAGGCATTAGGCCCAACTTGATGGACATAAGACTTTAGACCTCAAATGCACAAAGGATGCGATGGGTGAAGGTTATGATGTTAAAAATACCATAGGATCAACTTGGAAGATATAAAGTTCTAAGCCTTTCTTGGAGGACTCTAGAAAATAGGCTCTTAATTATGGGTTAATTACTTACATTAAGGTTGATAGTGGGATTAGCATTAATCATGATACTTAGTGTTAATGAGCTAAGGATTAGAGAGGTAAGCCTATTATTAATTTTGGTGAGGCTTTTTAGGACTTTAGAGCATTCATGGTCCAAGCCCAAGATAGCTTTGAACCAAGCCTTAAGGAATTCAAAACTAGTTATGGCCCAACTATAAGGAAGGCATAAGGCCTTTGGGCCAAATTTGGTATAGAATGGACCCATGGCCCAATTAGGCCAAGTCAATTCTTTTCAAGCCCAATTTAGTGGATCTTAAGGCTTCTTTTTAACCCTACAAATCTGTAAAATGAGGCATTCTCATTGAAAGCCCAAGAGCCCTTAAACCATGAGCCCATACATTTGGCCATTTCAAGCCCACATGACTCAAAGCCATGTTTGAGCTCATTTCACCATTCAAGACCAAAGGCCCAATATACCATACTATTGGTTTCCTTAAGCCCAAATCATACTCAAAGTATCCAAAATAAGTTTTGAAAATTGGCTAAGGCCATTAACCATCATACTTGAGGTTAGTGTACTTTAAGCCATGTTTTGAAATTTAATCATGTTTAATCTTTTCTTAAACTTTTTAATCCAAATTTTCTTGAATTAATACTCCCTTAAATCTTGATTAATACCCTATTAATGACCTAGCTAAACCAACCCACATGTCATTTTGAAAATTTTCATAACATGCTCAAACTATGCTTCAATCGGTTTTGTGCATTGTCCTTTGTAATGCTTTGACTCTTTTGCCCTTGGGCCCAACATTTTTGTGGTTTTTCCTCAAGGGTAATATGGTACTTAAAAACCTCATGAGACCCTTCCAAATTCAGTTTGAGCCTTGAACGAAATTACTTGCACAAACCAATTCCTTGAACCAAACCGGGTGCACCTTGGTTTAGTTTGTGCTCTAACTGATTCAGTCAAGTTTGAACCAGCCTCCTACCATGGTTTTCACCACCCCCTATGCCACATCCTTCTCCACCCAATAACCAAGAAGTCCCATGACCATCATGAAGGATTTTGACTCATTTTTGTTGCCCAAAAACATCCAAAACCGAACTGATTTTCTGCCACCAAGAAACCACCTCCATCCACCTGTTTTCAAGGGTTGTTTGATGGTTTTTCTGCCACCCAAATGATGCCCCACGATCAGACCTGCCTTCTAGGATCAATGTAGTAACTGTGGAGAGGAAATCATGGTGGTTTTAGGCCACTATTCCCCCTGCACAAGCTGACCTAAGCTCATGCAAGCAAATCTGGAAATTTTCCAGATTTGAGCACCTCCCACTTCACCCAATCACCAAGCACCCAAGCCAACGCCCCTCACCCTTTGGCCTCCTATAAATACTTCTCTCCCCTTCTTATTTCACCCACACCACAGCTCCAAGCATCCTCTTGAGCCTTGAGAGCATTTCCCCCTCTTAGAGATCAAAAGAGTGCAAACCAAGTGAGTTTTGGTGAGTTCTTGAGTGTTCTTGTGTAAGGCAGTCTAGAGTGCTTGGAAGGCCACAAAATTTGTAAATTTTCTTCCTTTTGATCTTATATAGCATTTCAAGCTTTTTTATCCAAGTTTTGGTACGAAATTTGGTTGAGTTTTGAGAAGGTTATGATGCTTAATGCAAAACCGGGTCAATTAAAGGAAGGTTTGAATGATTGAATATTTTTAAATGGAAATTTAGCCATGGAATGTCCTAAGCATGCTTTTATATGATCTATCATTATCCTAAAATGATTATGGATGGTTAAATTTGTGGTTAGAAGCATGCCATGATAGGTTTAAATCTATCTTGGTTTGATCTTCAAGCATGGATCGGTTTTAAGCATATTGGTGATTAAGGATTTCTTAGCTTTGATTAAGTGTTGGGATAAACTTTATTACTCAATTATTAGGCTTAATAATGTCTCTAAAGATGTTAGTGATCATTATTGACTAAAGAAAATCTCATATGCATGAATTCATGGGGATCAATAGTTGAAAATACACATAGGCATCAACTAGGATGCATGCCACAGGTTGGGACTAATTGGACAGGTTCCACTTTGAATTTTGAAAATATAAGGGCATAGATGGTTTTAGAATGCCAAAAATATGTAGTCCATGAAATTTGGTTAAATTTGGGATTTGTTTGCAATTAGTGAAAATTTAGGACTTCAATAGCAATTTTTGAAAGTCTAGGGATATTCTTGTGAATACCTAATTTTTGAAGTTTTTGATTTTGAACCTATACATAAGAGTATTAAACCTAACTTAGTATACACATGATTTACGCAGTTACGACGCTAATTTCAAGTTTCCCCGGAAGTTTGTAAGTTGGCCTCTAACTTACACCTTGATAGATTATTTATGAATTATTGATAAATGCTCATTTCATACTTCAATTATCATTTTTAGCATAAATTATCATTTTATATGATACATTGAGTGCATACCTACATGACATGTGAAATTTTTATCATTTTTGCATATTACATTTATAAATGTCATTTTTGCATGAAAATTTACTACATATGCACATGTCATGAGAAACATTTTCCAAAACATAGCATAAAAATCATTTTATCACGACTCCAAAGGCCAGGATGGAGTGGAACTTCTCTATCCACTCTGGAGTATTTAATAATGGAGTGGTAACCCCTGGGTTGACGATGAACAGTCAACAGGCTTCGAATGAGTTCTTTTTAAGGAACGCCAGAGCGAAGTCAATATATTATGACACCTAATGCTGGTGGGTGTACACGTTATGAATTTTATGATGTTATGTTATATTTACTAAGGCATTGAGAGCGAGTCTATAAACAACGTAGTTTCAATGTGAGTTGTACTATAGTCACCGGCAGGTACTCATAGTGCATATGGGGAACTGTGGCGTTACCACACGTTATGTTATAAATTAAGATAATGATGTAAATTTTTATCCAAAAAAAAAGATAATGATGTAAGTCTACGATGATGAAATTTTTACGAAGAAGTTATGTTTTCTGAAAAATGATGAAGAAATTATTTACTGAGTAAAAATCCATGTCTCCATATTTTTTAAAAGATGTTAAGGAATCTGGATGGGAGACATGCATACTGATTTTCTACATCTCATGCAATGCATATTTATCATTTTTCATGAGTGATTTATTTTTGTGCCAGTTAGCTGTTTAACTTACTGAGATTTCGAGTAAATCTCACCCTTTTATGGGACCACTATCATTCCACTTGGAATGACAGAAGTTGTATCAGGAATCGACCAGGACGGGATTGATGGAGCACTGGATCCACATGTTTAAGGAGGAGCCAGATTTTGTGAAGAAGCTAGATTTAATGTTGATATTTATAGCCCAAGTCCTTCATACTTTAGATCACATGGAAAGGATGATATGACTTTGTATATAAGTCTATGCTACATTGGTATTTTGAACATGATGATTTTCTAATGAAGTTGGGATGTTTTTAGTTATTCTGGCATATCTTACATTTTAACTTTTTATTTTCGCTGCGATTATTGCATACTGCTAGTTGCATGCTAGGCTGCATTGTATATTAACTATCATGAACGGGGGTATGTAACCTTATGTTGCATGTCCCGACGCTCTAAGTCTCCGTTCCATCCCAAGCGGGGATTGGGTGTGTCACAATGAGTAACTCAGTGATTTAGTTCAGTAGTTTATATTTCCAGTCTATACTTTCATCTCCATTACCTATTTTGTTATAGATTTATTGGACAAGTGTTATAATATTTGGATATGTGCTTATTATAGAATTATGAATCATGATTATGTTTTGGGATATAATGTTCTAATACTTGTGTATTGCTAAGAAAGAGAGTATCCACTGTGAATACTGCATATTGTTAGATGCATGCTAGGTGCACTGAATCTTTAACTATAAAAAATGAGAGTATGCGACCTTGTGTTGCATATCCCGAAGCTTCAAGCTTCGTCAAATCCCGAAAGGAGTTTGGAGGGAGTCAAAGTCCTTGATTTCACACCAATAATCACTTATACTCTCCAGTCATCCCTCTGCCTCAAGTTTCTAGGTGAAGAGATGTATCAGATTCTAATGATCCATGTACACTTCACATGCCTCTCCATGCAAATAGTTTTGCCAAAACTTTCAAGTGCATACTCCATATAGTAAGTGGGTAGTTTTCTTCGTGATCCTTCAATTTCCTAGATGCATAAGTCATTACTGTCTGTTCTTGCATTAGAATGCACCCTAGTCCATACTTTGATACACCACTATAAACTACAAATGGTTTGTGAGATTCTGGTAATGCTAACATAGGAGTTGTGGTTAACCTTCTCTTTAGTTCATCAAAGCTCTGCTCAGACCTCTCAGTCCATACAAGCTTGGCGTTCTTCCTAGTCAACGTTATGAGAGGGCCTGATAATCCATAGAATCCTTCCATGAATCTCCTGTAAGAATTAGCCAATCCCAAGAAACACCTAACATCATGCACCTTGGTAGGATGCTGCCAATCCAAGACTGCCTCAATCTTACTTGGGTCTACTGTGAATCCTTTCCTCTCGATATCACATGACTAAGAAACTTAACTACCTCTAGTCAAAACCCACACTTGTTGAGTTTGGCCAACGACCTATGTTCATGAATCTTTTCCAGTACCAACCATAGGCGATTCCCATGATCCTCGACATTCCTGGAATACATTAGGATATCATCCATAAATATTACTACAAACATGTTCAAGAATGATCCGAACACCCTATTCATGGTGTCCACAAATGTTGTTGGGGTGTGTGTTAGTCTAAATGGCATCATCGTAAATTCGAAATGATCATACCTCGTCTGAAATGTTGTTTTGGTATGTTGCATTCCTTAATCCTTAATTGGGGAGAGCCAAACCTATGATCTATCTTAGAGAATATTGTAGCTCCTTGCAACTGATCGAACAAATCATCTATTTTTGGTAAGTGATACATATTTTTTATGGTCGCCTTATTCAATTCTCGATAGTTGACGCACATTTTAAAGGTCTTGTCTTTATTCGTAAAAAATAGCATCGGTGCTCCCCTAGGTGATATACTTGGTCTAATAAATCCTTTCATCATTAACTCTTGTAATTGCCCTTTAAGTTTCTTCAGCTCTGATGGGGCCATCCTATATGGTGCCCTATGAACAAAAATTGTTCTAGGTTCTAGTTTGACTTGATTGAAAATTCAACTTCTTTGGGAGGTGGTAATCCCGAAAATCCCTCGAATACTTATGGGAATTCGTCCCCTACATATATTTCTTGTACTTTCTTTGGCTTTTTCTCCTTAAGCACTAAATAGGCTTCGGCTTCACTCGACAAATCCTTCTTGGCTTGTAGTGAGGTAATTATTCCTAGCATTGACCGTAATTTACTACCTTGGAATACTCTATCTTCCATTCTAGGCAGTTGGAACATCACCATTTGTTGTCGACCATTAATACTTGCAAAATCTCGAAACAACCAATCCATACCTAGTACGATGTCAAATCCTATCATACTGCACACTATCAAGTGGGCCTCCATAATGACTTCGTCCACTTCTATGGGAAAACTTGCCACCACCTTAGTACATATAATCATTTCTTTATTTGGTAGAGCTACAGAAATCTTCTCTGGCATATTCTCCACCATAAGCTACTTATTTTGGCAAATGTAACAGACACAAATGACTAAGACACACCCAAGTCAAATAAAATAATAGCATAGTATTAAACATCCTAACTCACCCTGAAATAATAAAATCATGACTCTTACGACTATGGTCCTATAATGACTAACTAGTTAACTAAGGTTGGGGTTTCGTACATGTGATGACACTTGCTTCCTAACTCTCTTGGGCATCCTCATTGACTTCTCCCGGCATGAGAGAGTACACCCTGCTTGCACCGCCTGCCTTTGGTCTCTCCGTCCTCCAATAGGGCCAATTCTCTCAATTGGAAATGTTTGAGGGTAATCTTTGGCGAAATGTCCTGCCTGTCCACATTTACAGCTTGAGAGTAAGGCATAATGACACTCCCCTTTGTGAGACCTAAGACAATGACTGCACATCGCTGTTCTTCATCCCATGTGTACTCCAAGGGTAATTCGTGGGCATACCCCTATCCTCATTATAATCTTCTGAAGGGAATTTGAACTGATGCCTCCTCCCATGAACGTCCTACACTTTTGACTATTCATAACGATCACCAAATTACAATGCTCATGTTCTGCTATAGAGGTCACGCTCACCAACCTTTGGGAATTCTAAATCTCTAAACAAGCTATTTATGTCCATATACGTGGTTGTAGCTCATCCTGAAACCACTCCGTATGCATTTCTTCCGTAGAGATAAGGTGAAGGGTAAAACTTCCCAATTCCATGAATTTAGCAACATATTGTTCGACCGACATGCCACCCTAAACTAGATTAGCGAAATCCTTTGATTTCTACTATCTCATAATAGCGAGAAAATGTTGATCATCGAGTTCCTTCTTAAACCCTCTGCTCTAAAGGGAAGCGGTGATATTGTTTGACTAACAAGGTAACTAAGCTTAGGGTTTCATACTTGTGATGACTCTTGCATCCTAAATCTCTAAGGTGTCCTTATCGACTTCTCCTAGCATGAGAGCATACACCTTTGCTTGTACCACCTACGTTGATCTCCCTGTCCTCCAATAGGGCCAATTCTCTAGATTCGAAATGCTTGAGGGCAATCTTGCCATTGCCAAGATTCCCTATCCATCCACATGAGAGTGAGGCCTGAAGACACTCCCCTTCGTGAGACCTAGGACAATGACCTCGCACCAATGTTCTTCCTCCCATACGTACTCAGGGGGTATTTTGTGGGTGTACCCCTGTCCTCACTACAAACTTCTGAGGTGAACCTGAACTGCTGCCTTCACTTGTGAGCATCCTACACTTTTGACTAGTCATAACAATCTCCAAATTATAGTGCTCAAGTTCCACGATAGAGGCCACGTTTACTAGCCTCTAAAAATCCTTAATCTCCAAACAACCTACCTATGTCCATAAACATGACTATAGCCCATCCTAAAATTTCTCCATATGATTTCTTTTATAGAGATAAGTTGAGAGGCAAACCTTCCTAGTTCCATGAATTTAACAGCATATAGTTCCACTTGCCCGTTGAAAGTGGTCTATTCCCTTGCGTTAGCATGGTTCTCACATCATCACCTCCTTATTAGGAATTTCATACTCAAAATTCAGTGAGGACCATCCCTTGATATGACATACCAAGGGATGTTCACGAGGCAAGGTTTCCTTTGGCATTCTCTATCAACACCACTTGAGGTGAAGACCTACCCCCACCTTGATCCGCCAACAGACCTTTGTAATCTTCAATTGGGACAAGAGCTCCCTCCTTTTGCTTCCTTCATCAGCTGCTTTTGGTGCACCTGTCGACTCTACTCTCTCGCATCCTAGCTCCTCCGCTAGATTAGGCCTCGTAGGACACTAGTGAATGCTCACATTTGTCCTATTCTTATTCATCATAGTCCTAGACAATTCATTTCTCCCCTCGTTGTCCTACAGTCTTGCTGTCATGGTCTAACATTTCCATTATCAAGGCCTTGGCACTCCAAGAGCTTTCTTTGTCTCGACAATGTTCCTTCTCTACTTGATGGTGTTCTACATCTAGCATTGATGCTTTGCTTAGTTCTTCCATTAATCAGCGCATTATTTCTGGTGGTACGGCTGCCTGTTGTGCTGTCCTCTTCTCTCACACCATGATTATAGTTCGAGAGTTCTAGATATTGTAATTTAAAAGGGCAGTCGAAGGATCATTTATAGTGCGCTCTTGTCTTAGAATGTTTCAAACTACCCTTGCTACGTGAGTTATAGTTCACTCATTGCAACTAGAATAAATATGGGAATCGCTCTTATGTGACCCGCTTACTTTTTCATGAAAACTCATTGTTTTCCATGTCTCCCCATTGCACTTTCATCAATGGGATGGTTTTAGACTGTAGTCTCAATTCCTTCTAGCCTACAACTCGTATGGGTCCTTTTTCGTAAATGAGGTTTGATTGCAATGAAACCATATTTTGGTTAATCATTCGAGATTGTTGGTTCCCAACACTCTTTCTTAACGTGGATATGTGGTAGATGTTATGAATCTCTTGATACTCCGTAGGTAATGCCACTCTATTTGCCACTGGGCCCACCTTCTCCATTGCTTAAATTTTCCTCTCAGCCCGAACCTTTTTACTCCCTTCATGAGTGATGCCTTGAGATACACCCAATAGCCTTCTTCAAAGGTTAACTCCCCCCTTCTTACATTTGTATAGCTCTTCTACCTACTTTGGGCCATGCTCATCCTTTCCCGTATGAACTTGTTGAGATGCCCCCAACCTCCACTTGGGATTTGATGGAGATTGAACTGTCAGAACATGTAATACAAAGCTACATACCCACGTACATGACTGATAAGAATGCAATGCAGCAAACATGCTTCTAATAGTATGCAATAATCACAACGGAATGTAAGGGACCGTATAATGCTAGAACAACTATTATCCCAACTTCATAAAACTTAATAAGCATACCTTACTCCTTATTACAAATCATTACAAGTGATAAACATGAGCAAACTTCACTAAACATATTCTTTTATTTTCACAATGGTGTCCAAAACCATCTCCAAAACATTACTATCAACTCCAATCTTCTATCAGGGTTAGGCTCGTCTTCAGTAAACTTGATCCAACTAGCTTTCTTCGACACCATCATATCTAGGAGAATCGAGTCCTAATACAATTTCTATCATTCTAGAGGATGATAATTTGGACTACCACGGTAAAATTTCTTAAAATCTCAACAAGTTAACAACCAACATACACAAAGATAATATAAACATGACAGATAATAAACTAAACATGAGATGTATGCATGGATATATTTTGCAAAAACTGTATTTTTCTCTCATCTAGATTCCTCAACATCTTTTAGAAAACATTAATGCACATTTTCTTACAGAGAACAAATCTTGCTTAATCAATAGCACAAAGTGCTCCATAAATTCATATGGTATCTCTAGAGAACTGATCATCATTCTTATGGCACCTCACGATTCCCCATTACACTCTTTGAACCTATTAGTTACCTCATCACAAATCTCAAGTGTGATTGCGTCTTATATAGAAATGTCATGATAGTTCGAATTAACAATTACCATGAGCCTTAGGGCACCCACCAGTGTTAGGTGTCCAACTTCGCTTTGGATATTCTTAATTCAAAATATGTTAGCTATTCTTCATTTCTTCATCAACCCAAGGGATTCTAGTCCATTCTTAACCACTCCAAAGTGGACAGATGAGTTCCACTAGGATAATCACCCATCATAGCATTGGATCATGATAAAAATATTTTCATTCTAAGTTCATGATAAAAGTATTTTATGACATGTGTTTATTTTTTGTGACATGTGTCATGCTTCATTCTAAAATGACATATTTTCATGAATCATGTAGAATGACATGTGTTCATTCTTTTATGCAGAATAACATATATAGCCATGTCATGCTTGTAATCATATAAGTGATTAAATGCTTATGATATATCATATGACATTCCGTTATAAAATATAACATTTGTAATTGGAATGTGGTGTTTATACAAAGCCATATAAATGTTATCCAAGAGTAAGTTAGAAGGTAACTTACAAGCTACTTGAGTTCTAAAGTCGATGTGGGTTGAAATGAGAGATGTACTAAAGTCTGAAATCATATAACTATAGAAATTCCAGAATCTAACATACTAAAGCATTGATTACAAAATATGTCCCTTAAGCTCTCCCAAAATTGCAATTATAGCCCTAAAATTTCACTATTTGGATTTCAGAAACATTTTTCAAACTTCATGTATTTCTTATTCTAAAATCATTTTTTACCTTAGAATATAAAGAATCATGCAATAACCATGAAATACCCATCAAACCCAAGACATACATTACACAAGATTTCACTATGTGATTCAAGCCAATGGTCTTAATGAGATATTTTTTATCTGCAAATTAACACTTAAACATGAATTGATTCAAAGCTTTATAAGATTAAAAATGTATTGAATCAAAACTTAATAGGATACAAACACCATAGATTCATGTCATACCTAATCATATCGCCATCATTAACATAAACAACACCGTCATATAATCAAACATCACAAACCAAAACTTAACATGGTGTTCCTAGCTTTTCCTTGGCATATGAACACTAAGAACTCTAATAAATCGTATGTCCTAATTTCTAACATGCTAGGTACTCATTTGTAGATGGCATTAAACATAACTTAAACAATTAATCTATGATATCACAAGATGAACTTCAATCATATTGGAATCCTATAACTGAAGTCATGCTTCATGCTCAAACTAAAACATTGGACTAAATCCTTCAAATAATATGCTGTTTTTTCCAAGATATATACTCTTGATCATCATAATCTGACTTTAGCTAAGTCCATACCACCATATTAACTCATGTCATGACCATATTTCAAGATCAATACAAATCAATAACAAAAAACCTCAAGCTTGTGCCGAAATCATGCTTTCAAGAATACACTTCATAAAACTCAATTCAACCTCAGTTTAATGCTTCAAATCAATGCTTAACATGTTGATTTCACTTCCAATAAAAATATTACGAGGGATCTACTCACCAAACTGAAGTTTTGGTGCACACAAGAACCGAATCTCCAAGGGTGCTTAGGCTAACTTCTCGGTTTCACTCTTTCTCAAAGGATCTATAGACACTTTGCTCACAAGAACTTGTATTATACTTGGTGATATTGTGGGATGAAGAGAGGAAGGGAGTGTGAGGTTATTAGGCTTGGTTTGCAAAAGTAAAATGAAGATGGACTTGGAGATGTTCTCGGTGACTTAAGTGTTTGCATCATTTCAAGTAGGTGTGCAGCTGTGTGTATGATTAATTATTACCCTAAGGACAATGACCAAGTGAGTGGAAGCGGTGCAGAAGTTTTAGATTCACATGTGGAGTCAGATGGGGTTTCAATTTCCCAAATAAAAACAGATTCAGTTGGCTGGTTTTGGCTCCAAACCATGTCCAACCATTCTCAATTTTGACCCTTTAATGCTATCATCTTTGTGCTCTTTCCGGTGCTGCCATAGTGACTTCCCAATATGAAGAGAAGTAACTGAATGGTGGACACATGGTGATGGTTTGTAGGAAAATAAAGAAAGAGTTCGAGTGGGGTGCTTCAACCAAGAAGAGCACATGACCTCCATCACCTTCCTTAATCAATTTGGACCAATTTGGACAAGTGTAGGGTGTTAGATTTGGTTGTCTTAAGAGTGTCTTGGAAATATTTTCCAGACCTAAGGGTTAGCTCAAGAGGCATGGGAGAGGGATTGAGTTGATGCAAAAAAGATGAGAAAGCATTGATATACACGACTAGGGCTACAAGAATTTAGTCCAGACTAGCAAAACTGACCAAACCGGACCAAATTCTAAACCGGTCGGTCTCGAACCCAAAATATGTGGACCGATGAAATTTGGTCCAGTTCCGGGGTCTACAAATTTTGGTCAGGACTGGACCAAATCAGACCGAACCCCTATATATATGTTTCAAAAATATTTTTAATATATTAATTTTATATAGTAAGTTAATGATGTATTTTTCATTTAATTTATTATTATTGACCATATAAAATATAAAATCATATATGCTATCAATTAATAATAAATCATAAATCATGTGATAATTTATGTCATTATATATAAATAGTTAATACATCATTCATTCATACATACTCTACTATTTACACTTAATTAAAATAATTAGGTAATTTTTTTTTAAATACCTAAGTTGCAAGCAAGCATGAATAATCTATGTACAATGAAATGATTTGATATTCATTAACTGTATGTAAAATGTATGACATTATTAATAATTATGCATACTAAAGAATAAAGTCTAAGTTAGTAAGTAGTAACTATCAATATCATAAATATAATTATAGTCAAAAAAATTTTTAATGAGCTAGTTACAAAATCTACATTAATAATTCAATTAATTTTAATTTAGTAATTTAAATAATTTTTTATTAATTTATTTGAAAAAAAGATAAAATAATAATAAAATAATTAGGCAGGACCGAACAGACCAACTAGACCGAACCAGACCGATAGCTACTAGTCTAGTCTAGTCCCTATGGCTGTTCAGTCCGGTCCGATCTAGGAAAACTGATGGGTCCATCATAGGACTGGACCGCTTTACAGCCTTATGCACTTGCTTGACTATTGAATGACCATGGATGAGCTACACCCAATAGGTCTGAAATGTGCTGATCTAGATTGGTAAGAGAGATCTATTTTTTTGAAGTAAAATATTGCATGATGTGGTTGGAAGCCCAAGTCCTTATTTTGTTATGTTTTCATGGTGACAAAAGTGAATGATAAGTGACACGGCATAATGAGATGCTTCTCTAAGATTCTTAGGGCCGTAATGTGTTCTAATCTCATGATGGGGTGAAACTTGGCAGAAAAAATAAACACTAGGGGCGCATGGTATTAGGAGCTCAACAACTCCCTGTGCTAGTGTGATATGTTATCTTAGATTAGCAAAGATAGGACAAGAATCTAAAGCAAGCTTGGGCCCCAAGTTCCCTTGAAGTTGAGCCTTAGGATGGGCCTTAGTTTTGGGCCTTACTTTGGGCTTCAAGTTCCAATATGTTGGGCCTCACCTTGGGACTCTAATGCTTACTACGTCTGGCCTCACATTGGGCCTTACCTTTTGCCTTTTCTTAACAAGCTTGAACTTCCAAGTTCAACTAGATTTGGGCCCATACCTTACCCATCTCGCCTCCATAAATTGGTTAGAACTAGTAACCATGCCCATGAGATGGCAAGTCCTCTTCATGCCACATGTCATCATCTCATTAGCCATTTGGCATCACATTTTCATAGAGAATTTTGTATTGCTCTATAAATCTCCAAAAATTCATATTAGAGCAATGGTAGAAGTCATTTTGTAGAATTATGATCCTAATTTACTCAATTATATCCAATAAGTTTGGTTCTCTTAAAGATCATAAGCCTTCATATTTTCACCTAATTCATATTACCCTTGTCCTTTGGTCTAAGATCTTGTCACAAGAATCCTTTAGCTCTTGTATTGTAGTGGGGTATCACACTTGACTTGCTCATTCATCTCTTGTATGATCTCTGGCCCAATCATTCTAACCTCCCCCATTTCGTCTCAACATAAAGGTAGTCTACGTTTTCTCTCATATAGAGCCTCGCAAGGGCTATCTGAAGTCACCTGGTAACTATTGTTGTGGGCAAACTCAATGAGTGGGACGCGGATTTCCCATAAACCTTTAATGTCCAACATGTGTGCTCAATATGTCCTCCAACATCTGGATTGTCCTTTCCACTATCCATCCATCTAGGGATGGTATACACTGCTGAATCTTAGCTTAGTGCTCATCGCTGTTTGCGAACTCTTCCAAAAATGAGACGTGAACACTGGGTCTAGATCGGACACTATGGTCTTGGGTACTCCATAGAGTTTCACTATCTCCCTTATAAACATCCGTATCCATGCTCGTAACCAGTAACATGTGGGCAGGCACTCTTGGTCAATCCATTCACGATTACCCAAATCGCATCTTTACCACTTGGGGTTCGGGATGATCTAACCACAAATTCTATAGCTATGTCCTCCCATTTTCACTCTGGAATGGATAAGGGTTGTATGTAACACCGCACTGTAAATAAATAAATAAATAAAAAATCTCGGTCGGTCTCAGATGTTTGACCTTTACTCTCCTACAAGTGGCACATTTCTCAATGAAATGGATGATATCTCGTTTCATTCATTCCCACTAGAAACTTTTTTTGAGCTCCTGATATATCTTTGTTCCTCTAGGATGTACCGAATATGGTGACGAATGAGCTTTGACTACTATCCTTTCCAAAATTTCCAAATTAGACGGAACTACTCTTGGCCCTCTATATAACAAAGCTCCATTCTCACCCTAGGTGGGGATGGATCCAGTTGGATTCGTCGTATTTAGCATCAGGGTAGTGCTTGTTTTGGCTAGATTCAGTTGTATTTCTCGTATTCGACATCGGAGATTTTTCAATAGTCACCGATTACACTCGGGGTGGTGGCTGCCACCAACGAGTGGCTACCACCTTGAGCAATGGCTAAATTAATTGGTTTTGTGATTATTCCAACAGTTTCTTTCGGTGGCAGCTAAAAATGTGTATAGAGATTGTCTTAAAAATAATTAGCATTAGAATTTTTAAGAGTTTTAAGATTTATATTTTAGGCTCTAGATTTTTTCTAAAAATATAAATAATCCGGTGTAGCTGAGCTGATTGTAAAAATATAATAATATTGTGACGATGGTTTATGATTGGAGATGTAAAACTAGGTGTACAATCGGGATTTTACACTACATTTTAATAGCTAGCAGCTGCTCCCAACAGAACTGTTTACTTTACCATTGAGACCCTCACCTTCAACAGCCAATCAAAGAACACCTCAAGGAATGAACACCATCATTAAGAGGTGGTTCTATCACAATTTATTTATTCGTCTCCAACAACGTTATGTAATAAAATATATAAACTTTCAGCAAGAAACTCACCTCTCTTCTGTTAAGTTTCATATCGAAATTGCACTGAATAAAAACTAACCAATGAGATTTTACAAACTATTTTAAGTGTGTTTGGGCGTCAGTAATTTTATATAGTAGCAAATTATATTTTCGATATTATTTTTAGCTCCAATGAAATTATGAATATGTTAAACTTAAATACTAAGAGCTATGAATTTAGAGTGTTAATTCAATTCTAAAGACTCATCATATGGGACATAATTTTGTGGAAGGAAAATACATGATGATGTAGACAAATAGACGTCATCTATGATCTGTTGATGGAAATTATTGCAATTTTAGTCAATGATCTTTTAAAAATGATTGACTAATCCTTGCAAGGGCGTCAGAGGGTTGTCACATTACGATTAGCCATCGGAATCTATGCCACAGTAAAAAAAAAAAAAACAATAACAATAACAAAAACCCAAAAAATAGGGAGATAATGACATAAATATGGTACTCATTTCGCTTGAATCAAAATCAACTTATCTTGGAAAACATTGATCCTGACATTGAATTAAATAGACATATTGTTTTAGGTTTTATATTTTCCGAGACTTTCTCCTTATCCGAACATAGGAAGTCGTCTCTCTTTTGATTGTTGCGTTTTAGGTGTCTTTTTCTTGTCACCATCTGTCGAGAAGTCTGGTTTTGAGAGGGTCTAGCTGTTATACATATACCCGATCATAGCCATCTCTATATATACTGATACTTACGTGAATGAATGTTGGTGAGAAGTCTTTGTCAAATTCATGAAGTCTTCAGAGAAAGATAACTCTTTTGATAATTCCAATTGGGTCCCTGCATACGTGTTTCTTCCATAATTCCAATTGGTTCCATATATGCATATGTCACTCTTTTACAACCGAATTGCTTGTAATAAGCCAAATGAGCAAAAACAACTTATCACCATTGTACACGTACGCTCTAGTTTTTTTTTTTTTATAATTTGTTTTCTTTGTGGTTGAAATTTTGTTTCTGGTAGTTGGAATAGGATCGAACACTTCCAATACTTAATATATGATATATCTTAATATAATGGTACCTTCCCTTGGTCAAGGTGGAGGAATATGGAGTATAACATTATGATTAGGGTTTTGTGTAAATGTGGTTCTTGAGTCGAGTGAGTTGTGTTGATGGTAAGAGGCAACCTCGTTTGAATTCAAAATCCATCTCATCTCATCTCATCATTATAAATTTTCTAAATTTTTACACAAAATATAATAAATAATTCAACTTTTTCAAATTTCAAAACAATAATAATATTAACAAATAATATTCTAACAATATTTTATTCTACTATTCACAAATCATTTCAACTCATCTCTGAATCCAAACCACCTTAAAAGACAAAAAATTATGAATTCAAAGTTATTATGAACGATATGAATGATTAAAAGATGAGACTCGCGCCCATTATCTATGCCTACTTGTTTCATACAACTCTATCCCTCGAGCTACAACTTGAGTTTGTCTTAATGACGTCTGTGCGTGTTGTTCTTCACCATCTATGCCTCTCTTGAGGAGAGGAAACTGCTCAATGGATATAGGATACCGATATAGCTAACCTCTAATCTTCCATCCTTTCTCTTCTACAACAAAAATAAAATAAAATACTCAGTTCCAACCAATATTGAGTTATTTACACTAGGGATGGAAAAAATTGCGAAAAATTAAATAATTATACAATATCTTCATTATGTAACTCGTTGGGATTATTTAGCTACTATGTTCACTAAAGCAATAAATGTAAATTGTCAACAATATTGACAAATAATAGTAGCTGTAAATATAGCAGTAGAAGTAGATATAGATTATTAGCATACAATTTTAATTTTGTACACTTGATTCCCGTAATTTAGTAGGACTATGTAGCTGTCTTTGTTGACTGCTTTAGTGGTTGTTTTCCAGCCTTGTTTTAAGGAATGTTTTAGGAAATATTATACAACTGATTTCCAGCCTTGTATTGAGGAACATTGTTCTATATAATGAGGAGAACCCTCATGAGGAGGGCATCAAATCTTATTTTGACCTGGTATCAGAGCCCTAGACTTTTTTGGGGCAAATTTTCTTTCGGCAGTAATTCCATTGCTTGTGTTGGCACTAGGTTATCATTCTCTAGGTTCAAACTTTTCTTGGCAATTTCTGTTTACATAGAAGTGGTTTTCCACTCTATTTGTGCTTCTTCGCATCCTCTGGTTCTTATAGGGCTTATCGGCACTCTCTGTTTTCTCAGAGAAGTGTTTTTCTCGGCAGCCAAATTTAAGCTCTTTCCAGTGAAGCAAAATCTCATTGGTGTCGGCACCTTCTATGTGCCTTGTGAGTTGCGACACTCAGTGTTGCTTGGTGGGTTGAGGACTACGACACTATCAGCACTGCCTGGGAGCCATTTGGTGCTTGTCAGCAATTTCTATGGAGGACTCTAGGTTCTCAACACTTGGTGTGCAATGTTGGTGGTTCTGTCGGGAGAGAGCAATCCATCAGCAGAGTCTGTGGAGGATTTGGGTCTCTCGCCAAGTGGTCTCGACTTGGCACTCTGGGTTAGTATAACTTTTTCTTTGTCGGCACTCTCTGTATGCAAATTAGTGTTCCTTTTTGTGGTTCATCCTAGTGTTTGGTCTATTCTCAAACCAGTTTCTGGGTTCATCTGAGTGTTTTTTGTGATCCAAGACCCATCGGCTTGGTCTATTCTCAGATCAGTGTTTTCTGGGTTCATCTGAGTGGTCTGTTCTTAGACCAGAGTTTCTAAAGTTCTTGGCACTCTCTGGGTTAATTTTTTTCTGGGCCAATATTTTTTTAGTTACTTCTGGACTTTAATTAATCTTGGAACCAATTATTTCAAAAATATTTTTTTGGTACTCTTGGTTTCTCCTATTATTGGAAATTAGGTCAGGTGAAAATTTCATCATCCGTTTTAATGGGAAGAATTATGGAAGTTGAAAATTTCAGTTTTGAATGTTTGTGAAAGGAAATGAATTAAGAGGTCACTTGGATGGGTCTCGTGTGGCCCCTACTGATCCTAAAGAATTTAATACTTGGTCTTGCAAGGATGCCAAGATTATTTCTTGGTTATTAAGTTCAGTTGAGCCACATATATATGGTCAACAATCTTCATTCATTTACTACTACTAAAGAGATATGAGACTATTTTAGATGAGTATATTATCAAAACAATACTGGACGCAAGTTTCAACTTGAGTTAGAGATTTCTAACTACAAACAAGGTAATCTCTCTATTAAACAGTTATATTCTGGATTTTTGAACATATGAAGTGAATATTTTGGGATAGTGTATTATGAAGTTCCTAAGGGAGTATTAGAAGCACTGCAAGTTGTTCATACTGAAAGTAAAAGTGATCAATTTTTTATGAAACTGAAACCAGAATTTGAGACTGCACGAGCCAGTTTGATAAACCGTAGTCCTATTCCTTCCCTGGATATGTGCTTGGGGGAATTATTGAGAGAAGAACAGCATCTTGCTACTCAACGTGGTCTCATGCAAGAAACTAGGAAAACTGAAATGGTTAATGTAGCATATGCTGCACAAGGGAAAGGAAGATCCAAGACACATATACAGTGTTATAGTTGCAAAGAATTTGGACATATTGTGAAACATTGCAGCAGGAAATTTTGCAATTATTGCAAGACGAAGGGACATGTAATTAAAGACTGATGTGTGCAACCACAAAATTGACAAGGCCAAGTATTTCACACTGTCGCACAAGCTAATTTAGCTGCTATTCCTACTCTGGGATAGCAACCTACTGCTATTCCTACTCCAGGACAGCAGCCTACTACTAGTCCTTCGTCTACTGTTACACCCAAGATGGTCCAGCAGATGATTATTTCCACTTTCTCTGCTCTTGGTCTTCAAGGTAAGGGAACTTTTCTCACCTCGCATTGGTAAGTTGACTCTGTGGCTTTCAATCATATGACTGGAAATGTTGATGCTTTACATAATGTTTATAAATATACTAGTGACCAGTACATTCAAATTACCAACGGTAATACTCTTCCTATCACTGCAGTTGGAACTTTGGGACCCTCTTTCAACAATGCCTTTGTGTCACCAGAATTATCTAAGAATTTAATTTTAGTTGGACAGCTTGTAGATAATAATTATAAATTCATTTTGATCATAATTGTTGTTGTGTGCAGGACCAAGTGTCGGGAAACGAGATCGTGAAGGTGCCTAAAGTGGGACGTCTGTTTTTCCTTCAGTTTTTCATCTATGGTTTTGATTCCTTTGCTTGTACTACTATTACTAATAATAGTGATGTTTGGCATAAAAAATTGGGACATCTAAATTCTTACGTTTTGAATTATCTTAGGAACTAAGGTCATTTGGGAAATAGAAATTCAGTTTCAAATGTGTCTTCTAATTGTAGTTTTTGTAAACGTGGTAAAAGTAAATCTTTACCTTTTCCTTTACATGGCAGTCAGGCTTCCGAATATTTTGAGATTATTCACACTGATGTCTAAGGATTGAGTCTCATACTGTCTCATGCTCAATACAAGTATTTTATGACTTTCATTGATGACTATAGTCATTTTACTTGGGTTTATTTCCTTTGATCAAAAACTGATGTGTTTTCCACTTTTCAAGCTTTTGGTTTGTTTGTTGCAACTCAATTTTCTACTTGTATGAAAACTCTTCGTTCTAACTCTAGAGGTAAATATATGTCTCATAAGTTTCAAGACTATTTCAAAATTCAGGGTATTCTCTCCCAACGATCATCTCCTTACACCCCTCAACAGAATAGGGTTGTTGAGCATAAGAATCGTCATCTTTTGGATATTATTCATACTTTGCTAATTGAATCTTCTGTGCCTCCTCGATTTTGGGTTGAAGCCTTATCTACAGTTGTGTATTTGATTAACCGTTAACTATCTCTGAATTTACAGTTTGATTCTCCATACTCTTGTACATCTGGTGTTGTTCCTGAGTATAATTCTCTTCATATATTTGGTTAGGTTTGTTTTGTTTACTTACCATCTGCTAAACCTCACAAGATTTCTGCTCAGGCTACTCGGTGTACTTTTCTTGGGTATAGTAATGCTCATAAAGGGTTTATGTGTTATGATGTGGGTGCTAACAAACTCCATATCTCTCGAAATGTGGTCTTTTTTTGAAAACCAATATTTCTTCCAGTCCTGTATTTCACATGATTCTACTTCTGTTCATTTGCCTAGTTTTGATGATATATCTTGTACTCCTAAATATTTTAAGGAAGGGCTTTGTATCAAAGAAGTCGCCCACAATCTCTGTTGCCCCTTCCTGTCACAGAACCGACATATGATCCCATCCCAACTGAACTTCGACGATCATCTTGAGTTTCACATCCCCCAGACAGGTATGGATTCATACATACTGTACATCAGGCTACTTTTGATACTGCTTCTGTGCCAAATCTTATTCTCAGGTTGCTGCTCAAGCCTTTTGGAGCCAAGCAACGCAAGATAAACTTTAAGCTTTTCAAGACAATGACTCTTGGGACATTATTTTCTATCCTAAGTCAAAGTCACTGGCTGCAAATGGATATATATTGCCAAGCTACGATCTGATGACACTATTGAGAGATATAAGGCCCGTTTAGTAGCTTTTGGAAATTGTCAAAAGTATGGTCTTGATTATGAGGAAACCCTTGCACTAGTCCCCAAGATGACTACTGTACATACTCTTATAGCCATTTCTACTTCCAAAGGTTGTTCTCTTAGACAGATGGATGTGAAGAATGCATTCTTACATGGAGACTTAAAGGAAGAAATGGGTTTTGCTACACAACCTCCTACTATTCATCCACACTCCACACTCCACATTTTTTAATATTTTTTTAAAATTTTTTTTTGAATTTATTTTTTTTAAACTATTTCAAATTTTTTATTCACTATTCATATAAAAATTATTTAATAAAAAAAATTAAAAAAAAATTTTAAAAGATGGAGTGTGGAATGTTGGGAGGTTGGGAAGATTTATTGGGAAGAAATATATGTCTCCTCCTCCTGGTATGTTTACTTCCTCGTCCACTGAGGTTTGTCGATTGAAGCAGTCTTTATATGGATTAAAGCAAGCACCGTGTGCATGGTTTGAGAAGTTTTGCACTTCTTGATTTTCATTTTACTCAGAATCAGTTTGATTCTTCTCTCTTTCTTCAGATAATTGATATTGGACTTGTTTTTCTTCTAGTATTTGTCGATAACATAGTTATCACAGGTTCTGATTCTCAATTGATTGAGCGTCTACAACAGTATCTCAAAACTACCTTTCATATGAAAGACCTTGGTGCACTTCAGTATTTTCTTGGTCTCGGGTCCATTCTTGTCCCAACGATATGCTTTTACATCAACACAAGTATACCCAAGAGATTCTCACCTTAGCTGGTCTTTAATCATGGAACTTTGTATTTACACCTTTGGAGGTCAATTTAAAACTTTGTCCGGATGAGGGAGAACTCTTATCTAATCCATCTTTGTATTGGTAGTTAGTAGGGAGCTTAAATTACTTAACTATCACTCGTCCTGATATTTCATTTGTTGTCTAGCAAGTTAGTTAGTTTATGCAGGCTCCTTGTCAATCTCATCTAACAGTAGCACGATGGATCATTCCTTATCTCAAAGGTACATTTGGTAGTGGTTTATTCTTCCTTACTAGGAATTCTTTACAGTTCACGGGTTATAGCGATGCTGATTGGGCCGGTTGTATGGATAGTCGTCGCTCAGTTACTTGGTGGTGTATGCTTCTTGGTAATACTCTCATTTCTTGGAAAAGTAATAAGCAGGATTGAGTATCAAAATCTTCTACTGAATCGAGTATCATGCTATGTCCTCCACATGTTCAGATTGTGTGGTTTCGAGGTTTGATGAGTGAACTTGGTATTCTACAACTTACCCCTACTCCTCTACATGCGAATAACACCAGTACTATTCAGATTGCTGCTAATCCTGTATTTCATGAGTGCACCAAACATATTGAAGTAGATTGTCATTCTATTCGTGAAGCACTTGATCAACATGTGTAATTTTCCTCACATCTCCACCAAACACCAAACTGTTGATGTCTTTACCAAGGCTATGTCTCGCCACCGTCATCAATTCATGATTGACAAATTGATGATTCTTGATCAACCAGCATCAATTTCAGGGGAGATGTCAATGATATTGATAAATAATAGTAGCAGTAAATATAGCAGTAGATGTAGATATAGATAATTAGCATACAATTTTAATTTTGTACACTTGATTCTCGTAATTTAGTAGGATTATCTAACTATCTTTGTTGACTGCTTTAGTGGCTGTTTTCCAGCCTTGTTTTAAGGAATTTTTTAGAGAACATTATACTCAAGTACCTGAAAGAGCCAATTATATTAGAGTAATTATGTTGGAATGTGTCGTATAGCTTCTCATCTGTTATGGCTCGGCCCATTTATGGTAGATATTGGTGCACAAACTCATTTCTTCTATATTTTCAAAGAAAGAGAATGTATATATGATCTATTCGAAGCTGTCACTTGTATGACAATGATGCATAATTATGTTCGTATTGGAGGGTAGCAGCTAATCCAACTTTCAAGTCTTTTTATGTACTAAGAAATATAATAAATTAACTGTAATGCTTCAAATAGGGTTCAATTAATCTTTTTTCAAAGTATTAGTCATGAATGATATAATTACAGTCGCATTGAAGTCATAGAAATTCTCATTTCTAAGAAATGTAAGATCTTATTCACCAACCACAATCATTAGTCAATATATCTCAATAAATCCTCTTCAAGTCATTCCATCATAAGCGGTATGGCTCAAGCCACATCTAAATTCATACTCCAAAAGAACTAATCAATAATACAATTGGAGCCTTCTTGAAATCTTCATAAAGAGTATATACTTCTCTCACCCAATTAATATGTGATTTCAAACACTACATGCACTTGCTAGTCAATATGGAGTATCACAATAACAAAGTTAAGAATTCAAAAGGGCAAAACCAAAGTGTGCTAATGCATTTTTCCGACATGACTAGAGCCCAATAATACTGTCTAATGGCCCACGAGCGTTAATACGTTACTCGGATGTTCATCTATTGAATAAATATTAAATAAAGAATAAGTGTAAATAAAGAGATATACAAATATTTACATGGTTCAACATAAAAGTCTACATCCACAGATCGTTTGGAGATAAAATCCAATAAGTTTGATGATTGTATAATTGCTCATAGATTCCCTTAGCTCTCGATACAATGGAGAAAATAGGGTTAAAGGGAGGTTGAAAATGACACTTTCATTCTGGGGAGAGAGAGAGAGAGTCCCACGAGTTATATATAGAGAATCAGTAGAAAGTTCTTCTCGTAGAGTTGTTAGATATCCTCATGTTTGTAGTAGTTCCCTCCTTTTATAGGGGTTCATTTATTTTTTTGGAATAGTGACCCCGACTTGTCTTATATCACTTTCACCTTTTTGTATGTCATTCAACCTCTTTTAATTTTATCTCTATTGGCCCGACCCTAGTTGATTTTATATCCAACACAGTGAATAATCAAGTTAATAAAGATTCTTCGGCTGCTACAAGAATGGAATCAATTTTTGACTCAGTAGTCCCGAATGACATCAAATGTTACTGTTTGGTGTTGAAATTTGAGTATAGTAGTCTCTTTTATATTTTCTTCACTAAATGGCAAAGAAAACCCGTGGAATGATTTGACGCGAAGGTGGAGAAGTCTGGTAGATTAGGAATTTAATGTTTATTTTCTTAGTGGTTTTGAGCGATCATGACTTTGAAAGCAAAACTATCACTGACGCACGATGAAACAAATTTTCTTTGCATCTGCTGATGTAATATTACCCACGCACATATCTAGCTATCAATACTTAAATCAACAGAATAATCAAACATTTAATTTCAAAATATGTACTTGAACAAAACAGTCTAAAAAGGAAATCATATAAAAAATAATTTTTTATACTATTGTAAAACAAGCATCTAAAAACTTGAGTGATTTTTAATTAATTAAAGATTTTTATTTTGGATAAATAACTAATATGCATGCTTAATGCTTAATAACTTCGTTTCTATCCTTCATATTGTTTTGAGAAAGAGAAATATTTTAGTCTCAAAAAAATTTTATAAAAATATACTCACAAACTAACGTGTTTTGATGTATCACATCAGATTGCAAAGTTGTTTTATCATAAAGTAGGTCCAACATATCACATGAAGCAACATTAGTTTCTGATTTTACTTTTATAAAATCTCTTTGTGGCGGTAGCACTTCACAATAAGAAAATAATTGATAAAATAGTTTTAAATGAGTTTTGTATAATTAGGTCCAATGTAGATGATAAATGCTAAATATGTTTCTAAGTTTACATTTGTTTGCAAAAGCCTTTCTAAATTTTTAATTCTCATGAATTTTTATTTTTTTTATAGGAAACATAAACTTTTCATTAAATCAGAAAAACATTACAAATATTGATCAACCCAACAGGCTTATTGAATACAACTAAGGACATAACCCCACCAAACATTGATGTCATTGACATTCCATGCATATCTTGCTAGTTTATGAATTGCTACATTGCAATCTCGGTAGACATATTGAATTGTGCACCTCGGTACCTTTTGCATAAGCTGTTGAATATCCTTGACAATATGTCCCAACAAAGATCTTGAATTATCCAACTCTTGGATTTCTTTAACCATCATAAGTGAATCACTTTCAATATGAAGCTTCTGTAGACCAGGAGGAATACTTAGTTGTAGCTCTCTTAGAATAGCAATCAGCTCAATTTCAGATGAATCATTCACTTCCACTTCCTTTTTACTAGCTGCCATAAGTATTGCTCCTTCGTTGTCTCGAAGAATTAGCCCCACACTTGCAAAACCTTGTTCATGAAGCATGACTACATCCACATTAAGTTTAACAACATCCTGAGGAGGTGGAATCCATATTATATTTTTCTTGACATTGCTTTTGAGGTGCTCCCTTGATTGACTTAAACAACTTTTGTATAGAAAGAGCTTGATTGATCACACTCTCTGTTGGCAAGTGTTTACCTTCAAATGTCTATTGATTCCTTCTATACCAGCAACTCCATGCAGTCAGGAACACTAACTCCAAGTCCTCCTTTTTACTCTCTTGTATTTGTCTAGCAAAATCCACAAACTGTGTATCAAGTTCACCAATTTGTAGGTTAGGAAGAACTTTCTTCCAACTCTCTTGTAAGAGTGAGCAATGACATAGAGCATGCATCGTGTTTTTTGCAGATTTAGAGCAGAGCTGACATAGATCATCAATCAGTACTTTCCTCTTCTTTAGATTTGATAAAGTATGGTAATCCCTCCAAGCAAAAACCTTCACCTTTCTAGGGATGCTTAGATTCTAGATCCCTTTCCAAATTGTTTTTTGACAACTAGCATTTGAAGATTCAACATGTCCACTACTTTTCTGCATATCATTGAATAGCTTGTAAGCACTTTTAACACTAAACCTACCACTTCTCTACATAATCCAAGTCAAAAAGTCTTCATGAAACTTAGTACTCAAAACCATCTTTAGCACTTCATCTCCTATTGGTGGTGGAAGTACACTTCGAACTTTTGAAACATTCCACCATCTATAATTTGGATAAATTAGTGCCTCCACTTTTGCCCCATACTCTCACATTTCTCCCTCACCCACATGCAGTTTAAGATCTTTAAATCTTGGAATCCAATTGTCATTCCAAATATCAATATCTCTGTCATTACCTACCTTCCATCTGCAACCTTGTGCCAATTTATCCTTAATAGACCAAATGCCCTTCCATTCATAAGAACAATTATGACCCAGCTTTGAGTCCAAAAACCTTTCTGAGGGAAATATCTAGCTCTAAAGACCTTATGAAGCAAGTTGTCCTCATTTTGTATTGGCCTCCAGCCTTTCTTAGCAAGAAGAGCATCATTGAAAGTTCTCAAATCCTTGAAACCCATGGCACTTGCACTTTTAGGAACACACATTCTTTTCCAGCTCACCCAATGTATCCTATTTTCTTCTTGTTTCTGGCCCCACCAAAATTTAGTCATCATATGCTCAAGATCAATGCACAAAGAATAGGGTAATTTAAAATAGCTCATAGAGTATGTTGGGATGGAGAGTGCCACCGCCTTGATGAGGATCTCTTTACCACCTTGTGACAAAAGCTTCTCATTCCAGTTCTGAAGTTTTTGCCAAACTCTATGCTTAATATCTGAGAAAGCATTGTATTTTGCTGTTCCAACCATTGGAGGGAGACCTAAATACTTGTCATATTGTTGAGATTCTTGGATGCCTCAGTAGTCTAGAATTGCCTTATGTGTATCAGTAAGGACATTCCTGCTAAAAATCATGGTAGTTTTTTCTAGATTGATTCTCTGACCAGATGTTTTCTCATATGACTCCAATAATCTATGCACAGCTCTATTTTCATTGAGGTTTGCTTTGCAAAATAGCACATTATCATCTACAAAGAGAAGGTGGTTCACCAAAGGAGCTCCTCAACATATTTTAATGCCACTGATCTGTCCGTTCCGTTCACCTTGGTGCAACAATGTGATCAATCCTTCAATACATAGCAAGAAGAGATAGCGGATCACCCTGCCTCACCCCTCTAGAAGGATATATAGGTCCCATAGGCTCTCCATCGATAATTATAGAGAAAGACACAATCCTCACACAGAACATAACCATATCTATCCATTTCTTGGTAAACCCCATCTGCAACATGACCTCTTCCAAATAAGTCCATTCAAGCCTATCATAAGTTTTGCTCATATTGAGCTTAAGTGACATGAAGCCCTCTTTCCCTACTCTCTTATTGCTCAAATAATGGATCATTTAATAAGAAACAAGTATATTGTCTGAGATAATTCTACCAGGAACAAAGGTAGTTTAAGAACTGGAAATTATTACAGGGAGAATCAACTTGAGCCTATTAGCCAATGAGTAAATCTATTCATCATCCTCTCATCAGCTCATTATGAGATATTAGATGATAGGATCTCAAGTGAAATATAATAAATAGTTTTCAATCATCTAATGTCATATCATGGAATGATGAGAGGATGATGAGAATTGGGATAATGAGCAGCATTACTTTTAGCCAATACTTTAGAAATAAGTTTGTAAATAACATTACCAAGACTAATAGGCCTATATTCAATCACTTTTTCACGTCTTTTTATTTTGGAATCAGGGTTATAAAAGAATGATTGAGAGAGGATGGGAATTGACCTTTATTTAAAGCACGCACCACAGTAGCAGTGACTGATCTTCCCACAATGGCCCAATACTGTTGAAAGAATATAGGTGCCATTCCATCAGGTCAAGGAGCTTTGGTAGGGTTCATTTGGTTCAAGGCATCCTCCACTTCACTTGTTGTAAATGGCTTGGTAAGATCCTCATTCTTTCCCATTATGACTCTTCCATTTAGAGCAGACAAAAAACACAAGTGTCCTCTCTGTGAATTAGTAGTGAATAGCTCCAGAAAGTATTGCAATATCGGATCATCTTTTTCCTCTTCTTTTCTCCACAATCCTTATCCATCTTTAAGTCCCAGAATTTGATTCTTTTTTCTCCGGTGAAAGGCCTTTCTATGAAAGAATGTAGCATTTTGGTCTCCTTCCTTTAACCACAAAGCATTTGATTTTGTTTCCACAGAATTGCATCCCTTTCTAACTAGCAGTGTAGTTATCTCTAGCTTGTTGTTGTTCTTCCTTGCTCTAGAGTGTTAGGTCACTATTCTAGAGTTTTTGAAGTCGAGCTCTTGCTTGTGATATCTTGAACTGGACATTCCCAAAAGACTGTTTATTCCACTTTGTAAGATTTTCATTGCACACAGATATCTTGTTCATAATATCCCCATACCATTTTGCCCAGTGTTATATTGCCAAGACTTCTCAATGACCTTTTCACACTCTGTGTCCTTGATCCACATTGCTTCAAAACTAATGGTTTAAATCCCTTTCTTCTTATACTACAGCCTTTTGTCTGCATAATTATACGTATATAATCTAAATGAGCAGCTAAGCCATGAACCACCTTAGCCTGGGGAAACAAAGAACTCCACATATTATTTGCAAAGTATCTGTCCAACCTTTCACAAATATTGCTTTCCCTCTCTCGGTTATTCCACCATGTGAATTTGGACTCAGAATAACCCATCTCAACCAATTCACAGTCATTCACAATTTGCCTGAATTCCTCCATTTGTTGTTTAGGCCTTGTTCTACCGCTTTATTTTTCCCTTATACTTAAAATATCATTGAAGTCTCCAAACACAAGCCATGCATTATTGCCATCTCTTCTTATTGATCTCAACAGGTTACAGGTTTCATTCCTTCTTGTGTTCAGGTTGTCCATAAATGCCTATCATCTGCCATACCCTCTTCTCTCTACCTTCCTCAGTAACCATAGCATCAATATGGCTTTTTGAATAGCCATGGATAGTGATCATCGTTTCCTTCTTCCAGATCAGAGCTAAACCTCCACTACATCCCTCACAATCAATGGCCAAACAATAAACAAAGCCTATTTGAATTTTCAACCTCTCCATACGTCTCATTGTTAATTAGTCTCTAGTAAAAATAAAATATCAGGAACTTCTTTCTTGACAAGATCATGAAGGGCATGAATTCCTCATGGGTTTCCAAGCCCACAGGAATTTCAAATAATGATTTTCATTGCTTCCGGCGGGGCTGTCTATCAACCTCCTCCGATATCTCAATTTTTTCTTTTCCAGAAACTGTCACCTTTCTCTATTTACTAGCAAGATGCACTTCTGAATTAGGCACCTCAACTGCCATATCCTTCCTCTTTTGTACCTTGGTTACATTGCCTTTTTGCTGATCTACTCTTGTACTTCTTCTTCTCCTTTGCCATTTCTTTGTTGTTACTATTCGATTGTTTTCAATGGACTGGGTAGTTGGATCTGGTAATGGGTTGTCCTCCTATACTACCAGTTGATCTTTATTGGGCTCCTTCATACTATCACCCCGAGGCCCATTCTACTAGCTAGCCGTTATAACTTTCAAATTTGCATTCAAGACTTTAGCGGATCTTTCCATATTAATGTCTACATTAATATTGTCTCTAATACTATGCATGGATTCCTCATTCCTTAACTGTGTGTTGCCTTCCTTACTTGAGTGAATAACGTCTTCCCCATAATTATGGTAGGTTCCATAAATCTCGCTATTGACATTTTCTTGAGGTAATCTCTTGGCAGTTTCATCCATATTTGTAGCACTTTTTGCGCCACCTTATCAGCATGATTCTCAACACTGACCACGGAAGGCCTCTAGTGGATTTCTTCCTACTGATCACGGTGGTGCCAACCCCTTCCTACTACACCTCCAACATGCATCCATGGACCAAAAGGAAGGCAATCCTCATTATACAGATCCTGGTTTGGCTGCCAACAGCTACAATCCTTGTGATTATGTCCCAACTTGGCGCAGATATAACAAAAATTTGGTAAATGCTCATATGCAAAACGGACATAACAAGGACCCTGAGATCTGAGACTGATGTGTTTGTCTCTCATCAGAGGTTTTGTGATGTTAACATTAACCATGACATGGATATATTCACCCCATGAAACCTCCCCTCACTCAACATTAACATCGTCCACCCTTCCGATACTGTCTCTAAGTAATCTCGCCTCCTTCTCATTCATTGCATGTAATGGCAGATTGTATAATCTAATCTAGAAAGCTGCCTTGGTAATATTGATTTTATTGACCTGAATCTCCCCTTCCCGCTGCACTCGATCCTTCTCTCTACTGTCTTCAAACTCTACAAGCATCATTCTAGAACCCAAGTCTTTAAAAGAAAATTTCTTCACTAGTCTCTGGATCTTCTTCATAGTTTTCTTGAAAGCCTCCCTATTGTAATTCTTATCAGTAAGAAGTGAGACAAATAAGCACTTTTCGCCCCTGTTGTTGGAATCTACTAACAGAGTATCATCATCTACTAACAAAGCTCTTCTATGTGTAACGCCATTGTAAGCACTACCATGCACTGCACCAGGAAAAGAAATACCCTGTACTGAGACAGGAGAGACCACCTATACAAGAGCCTATCTCTCGAAAGGGAAAAAAAACTTTTTTTTTATTTAATTCTCATGTATTATTTTCTTTATTTATGGTTTTTAGAACTTCTAATGGTGTAAATATTACGTTGTAATAACTAAACATGTGAAACACTATGCAATTACAAGCATACAAAAGGGTTGAATTATATATTTTGAAAAACTTAAGAGGTAAGATGAAAAATCGTAAACTCAGAAAACTTTAGTATAAGAATGAAAATCGAGGGATTGAATTTGCATTTAGTTATATCATATATTCACTACATTTTCAAACCCACGTACATATTTCTTTTCTACTCTCTCATTAGTTTATAATTTTTTAATTGAAGTCTTACAAAGATAATTCAGGAAGCATTCGACATATTTTTAGAAGAATATTAATAGAAGATCTAATCAAGGAAATTGATTATAGAAATTGTTAGCTAACAGGATGAAGAGCATCATCTTATGTGGGTTAATTTCTCCACCTCAAAGTGTTTTTGTTCCTCGAAGATTAATCTGAAATAATATTATTGTGCCATATGAAGCTATGCATTCCATGCAACACAGAATGAGAGGCAGGAAAGAGGGCCATATGGCTCTAAAATTAGATATGAGTAAGGCATAAGATAGAGTGGAATGGACCTTCTTGGAAGCTGTTTTGCAAAAAGTGGGTTTTGATAGGCAATGGACTGATCTCATAATGCAATGCGTGAGTACTGTGAGCTACTCTATCCTAATAAATGGAGTTCCTCAAAGCAGATTCAAACCCTCGAGAGGCCTTAGATAAGGGATCCACTTTCCCATTATCTTTTCATTCTATGTTCAGAAGTGTTAAGCTCTATCTTAAACAATATAGAAACCAAAGGCCATATTTTTGGCATACCTTTTGCTTGAGGTTCTTTGTAGGTTAAACAATTATTTTTATTTTTTTGTAGATGACAGCCTTCCCTTTTGTAAGGCTAATCCCTTAGAGTGGAGCAGGCTTTTAAGACTGTTGGAGTCATATAAACAGGCTTCTAGCCAAAGATTGAACCTGGAAAAAACTTATATTTTCTTCAACATCAATACAAGCCAAGAACTAAAAGACATTATCTTAGCTACTACAGGGATTAGAGCTACAAAATCTTATGAGAAATATCTGGGGTTACCTTCCTATGTGAGCAAACACAAATCAAAAGCATTCAATTTAATATTGGACAAGATCAAGAGCAAGATCAAAAATTGGAAGGTGAGATTGTTATCACAAGCAGCCTTCTTAAAACTATCATTCAGGCCATTCCTACTTATAGTATGGGCATATTTAAGATTCCAAAAGCCATTTTGAAAGAGATTAACATGATAATGCAGCAGTTCTGGTGGGGACAAAAGGAAGCTAATTCAAAGATCTATTGGTTGAACTGGCAGTAGTTGGGTAAGGCTAAAAGTGTAGGAGGGTTGGGATTTTGTGACTTTGAACATTTTAATCTTGCTTTATTAGCTAAGTGAGGCCAGAGGCTTATTCAAAATCCAGAGTCATTGGCAGCAAGGGTTTTAAAGTTAAAATACTTCCCAAGAACAAATTTTTTGCATGCTAGAATGGGAAGTAAAGCTTCTTTTATTTGGAAAAGTTTTCTGGCAGCCAGGTTCCTTTTACAAGAAGGCCTGATTTGGAAGATTGGTAATGGGGAATCATTGAATATATGGCACGATAAGTGGATATTTAAACCCACCTCCTTCAAAATTAAATCCCCAGTGAGGATTTTGGAAGGAAATGCATTGGTGAAGGACTTAATAGACTATGATACGCAATAGAACAAGGCTTTCATTAAAGAACTATTCTCTAAGTTAGAGGCAAAATACATCTACAGAATACCAATTAGTCCTTGTAATAGCATTGATAAGCTGGCTTGGAGGTGTACTGCTTATGGCAAATTTTTAGTCAAAAGTGCCTATCATCTTCAAGGAGGCTACATATTGGATAGAAGGAAGGGTCAGACTTAGAGCAGTAGCTCATATACAGATGTTTGCTCAAAGATATGGAAGTTGCTGGTCCCAAATGCTGTGAAAAGTTTTCCCTGGAGTGCAAGCCATGAATTTTACCTACTAAGCTTAATCTGATCAAAAGAAAGATCTTGGATTCTCCAAATTGCCCTATTTGTAGAGAAGAAGCTGAGACTATAACCCATAAATTATGGAGTTGTAGATCAATACAAGATATATGGGGCTTATGTTCAAAAAGACTTAAAAAAGGATTGGTAGAGGATAAGGCTTTGAAGAGATGGCAATTATAGCTTACCAAATATGGAGAAGAATAAATAGTTATCTTTAAAGAAAGGTTTCTACCTCCAAGCAATTTGGTGCACCTTTCTCACCAGGCTCTTGAGGACTATAGGAAAGCTGTGATGAAGCCTATCTCGACAGCAGAGACACCAGTCATAGCAATTCACCAATGGGATCATACTCCTCCTAACACTCGTAAAATTAATTGGGATGTTGCTATTGACAAAGTTCACTATAAGGTGGGAATTGGGGTGATAGTCAAAAACTGAGATGGTAGAGTTTTGGCTACTATCAGATCATCTAGGGATTTATTTCCTGGTGCTCAATTGGGTGAAGCATATGCAGCACTCAAAGCCTCTATTTTGTGTCAAGAGTTAGGCCTACAACAAGTGATTCTAGAGGGTGATGCATTATCTGTGGAAGGAATTCTATTCATCAACTACTATTTAATTTCACACCCCACGCCTATATATTTTTTTCATAGAGTTTGGGGATGTTTTTTATAAGGTGTGAGATATGTAATAGTGAATAGTAACTGATGAAAAAAAAAATTCTTATCTATGGTAAAGGAGATTAACAGCCCTATAGAGAAGTGTAGTACAGAGGGGATGATCATTAGAGACATTAAAAATTTGATGGGGAAGATTGCTCACTAGTCAATTAGGCATGTCCCAAGGAACTTGAATAAAGTAACTCATGTTTTAACAAAAAATGCTCTTGAACTCTTTGAGGAGAGCACCTTATTGGAGGAAATTCCTTCTTATATTCATTCTTTGTTAAATGATTATCAATACGATTAGTCTTTCTTTCAAAAAGAAAAATGTATAACTTCTCTAAGAACGTATATATTTGATTGGTTAAAGCTAAATCAAAATGAATTTAATTTCGGAATGGAATCTACACATCATTCATAGACATAAAGTTCTATCGGTCATTTATAGTTTAACTAGAATACCCTCTCTTTGCAGTAATAAGTAAGGGAGTTCAACTTTTCATTAGAAAGATAACCCTTAAACATTCAAATGATGGAAAAACAATGGGAAAAAAAATAAAAATAGAAAAATACTTGGTCTACATGTAAATCTTATATATATATATATATATAAGTATACATAATAACGTTATTAATATGATTTGTCAGATTATAAGTTTTTCTTATTATAAAATAGATCTAACATATTATATTAATTCACATTCATTTTTTTATTTTTTATTTGTATAAAGTTGAGATGATCAATGCTAAGGGCAGAATAAAAAACCAGATAAAGTACAAGATAATATTTTGCTCCTTGTTCAGCGGTACATGATGTACTACTGACCAGTGTTCCTTCAGTACATTGGCATTAACATTATTACTTAAAAGTGAGTATTAAGATGCTGAAAATGACTCAAATATAAATAAATAAAAATATAACTTATCATCAATTGGGCCAACGTAGGTTTTTCGGTTTGATCCAAGAGTTGTGCGAAAATGACTCGAATATAAATAATTAAAAATATAATTTATTATCAATTCAACTAATTAATATAAAAAATAACAATGTTTGATGCAATCGTAAAGTATATATATCTCAAGTATTCTTTTTAAAAAATAAAAATTTTATATACAGTCAGTTTTTTATATATTTATGTGAAAATAATCACTTGAAATATAAAAATATATATATATTAGAGATCTAAATTTATATGAATTCTACGTGAACATTTATTTAAATGTTATATTTTTTTATCCTTAAATTAAGTAGTTTAATTTGGATAAAAAACAAATTAAAATTTGAAGAAGCTCTCAATTTGTCCGATTTGGTCTCAAACGTGTCAATAAAAGGTTGGAGAGTGACGAAATGCCATCGAGAAAATCCACAAGGTGATATACTTCTAAAAAAGTTCTGACTAGATTCGTCTGTCTGGTTCCCACACCCTTCACATACTCGCGAAAGTGACGTAGTTGTGTACCTGAATAGCTTAATGGACTTTGCTCAGTTTTATTATTACTATTATTTTAATTTTTCATCTGATTTTCTTATTCTTAAAAGTCAACTCGTATTTTTTTTTAATAGGAAAGATTAGGATTATATAAAGTACTTCTTCTTCCAAAATCAAGGGGCAGAAGAGCTCTAGATTAATTCTGTTAAAACACAAATTATTTTATTATAACTTTTGATAAGTAATTGATGGATAAACACTATTTAATTTATTGAAGAGTGACATCACATTATCTTTAACACCAAGAAATAGAATTATTTTCCTTGCACTACTCATGTAATGATTGTTGAGGAATGTTTATTGAAATTTCTTGCAATAATTTATATGAGGAATACTATGCATCAGTCACTATTTATTTTTGCATTCTACGTATATATCGGTAAATAGTAACTGATAAGAAGAATTTTTCAATTTATATTGATGAGTGTTATATCTATAAAAAGATGTCATAAAAATAAATTCATAAATTGACATAGTTTAATATAATGCGTTGAATTATAAATTTCTTTTATCTGTATAGTAGATTTGACGTATCACATTAAATTATATCAATATATAAATTTATTTTTATAAAATTCGTGAAGCATTTCGCGTTGTATATATTTATATTACTATACTATCAAAAAGAGAGAGAGAAACGAAAACAAACACTTCTTCACTATTTTCTCCAATATTTACAATTTTGAAATGAAAAACAGCTAATGAAATAAAACTAGACATCACCTTTAACCTTATGATTGTCATAAAGTGGAAGAAAAGGATGCTTATTTCAGAGCCACACTAACAAGTTACAAACTAACACACTTTCTAACTTTGTTTTTTTATTTTATTCTTCATATTATAATTACTAAGATAGGTTTAGTCTACGTCTAGGGCGCAACGTAATTGTCAGAGGATTAGCCATCTCGCAAGAGAGCTTCAGTACCTCTGATAGGTCAACCTTATTATTATCGGATGGTAGCCATTCATACACGTGTAAAAGTGAGGCTACCCAAAAGCTTACCGTGGTCAAGCCTAGGGTCTTGCCCGGGCAAGTCCGCCTTCCTGACCCAAATGGTGCTAGCGTAAGATCCGACCCGAAGACCGAGAATTCCACTTCACTCTCATTCTCATTAGTAAGGAACCTCTCAGGCATAAATTCCAGTGGTTCCCTCCACACTTGCGGATCCCTTGTTATGGCCCACATGTTTACCATTGCTGTGGTCCCTTTGGGCACGTGATACCCATCAATGATCGTGTCATCGATGGCTAAGCGAGCCCATGATAAAAGTGGGCCCGGTGGGTGTAGCCTTAGCACCTCCTTCACTACAGCCCTTAGATACCCCAACATCGCCATGTCAGCTTGGACTACGGCTCGTGATCTTCCAACAACCTTATCGAGCTCCTCGTGGACCTTTGATTGGATATCTGGGTGAAGCACCATCCTCGCGAGTATCCACTCCATTAGAACTGCCACCGTGTCTGTACCTCTGAAAATCATTTCCTACACCAAAAGTAATTAAGTCCTATGTCAACAACAACAAAAATAATTATTCTTTTGATAAATTCATTTTTACCAATCTTCTAACAAAATAATTAATAAATAAATAATTTTCAAATTATGTGATGATTCTTAAAAATATATAAACAAAAATGATGAATGAAAGACTTGTAAATATCATATCTCATCCAAAGAGTCTTGACATGGATCGTTTTGCTAATAAAACTGAAGTGTCGAGGGGACGCAGCCAAGCAAACCAATCAATAAATATAAACATTTTTTTTTATCTTGATATTAAATACTCAATCGGTTTACTAAATCAAATAATTATTCTTAATTAATATAACAAATAATTAAAAATCAAGCATCTTTAATTCCAGATGTGATTGCCATTCCGCAATAGTTCAGGATTTCATTAAGGATGTCATGTATAAAGAAATTTATGAATTTAACTCATCTCATAAAATTAATTTTATAAATGAAGATTATTTATTTTTATAAATATTTTTTAAATTTTATTTATAAATAATGTGAGATTATTCGTAGAAAATGCATGGGCGGGCTATCGATCCATTCGGATGCATTGTATTTTGATCAGACGAAAAAAAGACATGGATAAGTAGATTCATTGCATATACGAATAGATAAACAAATACTGACAGACTATAGGAATGTTTTTTTACCCAAAGAACGGCGATCATGTCGGAGTCCGACAGCCTTTCCGGGCCATGAAGAGAGAGCAAAACGTCAACAAAATCCCTGTTGCTGTCACTTTCACTTTCGCTGTTTCGAGTCCGGTGTTCGGCGATGAATCGGCTGACAAACTGGTTCACTTCCGGCACGAGCTTGGAGCATCTGAGGCGGATTCTTTGGCAATCAAAATCGGCTAGCCATGGCAGGTGGTCGGACCAATTCAGCAGACCCAAAAGCTCGTACCCTTCACCCACCATCCTCTGTAGCTCTTCCACTTCACTGTTTGAGGTATCCAATCTGTATTTGCATCCAAACACCGAGCACATCATGTTGTTTAGCGAAGCACGTTTAAGCACTTCACGCACACTGAAAGAGCTCTTTCCTTTGTCCCCAAATATTGCCACCATTTGAGAAGCGATTTCGAACCTCTGCGCCTCAGAAGCTTTGATTTGTTTTGGGGAGAAAAGGTGCGAGGCGGCGATTCTACGAAGTGTTCGCCAATATACCCCGAAAGGAGCGAACCCGATTGCTCTGTTGAACATCAAGCTGTAGGCGGACTCCTTTACGGGACGATCAGCAAACACAGAGCTGTTCAGGATTTCTCTGGCCACGTCCGGGTTACACGTGACGATGACGCGAGTATTGCCGAGGCTAAAGGCCATGAGGCGCTTGGCGCCACATGCCTCCGCCGCCGCAGCAATCCTTTGGTGGGCGAGGGAGGCCATCAGGCTCATGCTGCCAACTAGAGGCAACCCTTTCGGACCTGGAATTATTGGCTTTTTGACGGCTGATTCAGATTTTCCATTCCTCCAAACGTAGCTACCCCATGCCGGGCCACCAGGGTGAGCCCAGAAAATAAGGGTCATGGCTGGCCAAGTCAGCATACACATGACTAGAATTGGCCATGCAATGCTTGCTTGTGTCAAGGCTTGGCATTTGGAGGTGATCAGAGCAAACAGCCAGAGGCTCTCTACTTCTGTTTTCATGGTAGATAGGGGAATTTAAGATTGGTAGCAGAAAGAAAGCACGTAGAAAGGAGAGTTGCTTTTGCTTTACTTTGGGGCAAAAACAATTGGGGTGGGTTTCTGTATATATAGGGAAAGCTTGAACCGTGGCATAGGAAAAAAATATACTTTACATGAATTCAGTATGGTAGAATTTTACATTTTAATAGGTGCGCCGCCATGGATTAGTGGCATACTGTGGAAAAAAATAATAAAATTGGAAGACATTGGGAAGTGTAAGAAGCAAGCAAGCAAGCTCTAGTCACTTGGGATCGTATGCTTTTACATAGTTACATGCTGACGTTCACATTAATGCCGAGGACAGAGTATGGTGACCACTTCCACGAATGTCGCAAACCAAACACACGCCTACCAATCAACAAGTTACTTAACTAAAAAACAATATTGAACTAACTTAATGACAAATATGTTTAATTTGCACGGGCATTGAATTTATTCACTGGGTTTTGGGAATTATTCTGCCTGAAAATAGTCCAAGCAATTTGGGAGGGCTGTTTCCACGCAGTTAGGGGTTGTAACCAGTCAATTTGGTTTGGAACATATTTTATAATCGAACCGGTATACACCGGTTTTGAGATTTGAATAACCGACATTGCACCGATTACACTCCTAAACCGATACTTCAAGTTTTATCGGTTTCGGTCTAATTTTTTCGGTATATTATATATATAGTATATATTTTATACAATATATATAATCATATAAATAATATTTTATATAATATAAAATATTAAAAAAATATTTATATAAACAAGTCTGGTCTGGTTCGGTCTGGTGTTAGAAAATGGACAATCGAAGCCAAATCGATTTTGACCGGTTTTGAAAAAAATAGAACCGAACCAATTCAGAACCCAAACTCACCAATTCAGTCCGGTTCACCGGTTTTATTTTTCACCCCTATACTACACACAACCCATGTTAGCCAAGTTTAGGCCGGGTAGTGAAGCTCATCTCGACCAAGCCTTCCCCTCCAACGCCCTCGAAGTTGCCCGAAGGGTTCAACCCTTTAAATTGTATCAAATCAAGAAAGTGCTTGGTACGAGAAATCAGGCTAAAAGGGACAAATGTGACGTGCCAACTCTAACATCCCCTGTTACACTTAGTGTTGAAGGACTTACGTCAGCAGGCAAACAGAAGACGCGGGCAACCCTCCATTCTCTAATCGGGGGAGCCAAAAGTGACAGCGCCGTCCACCCACTGTTGGGACATGCCCTGAAAGCCACGCCATATTAAATGCACCATTTCATGGCTGCATCGCATTAAAAGCTCTGCCTCAAAACACTACGTCACATTGAATGCCCTTATTAAAATAGAAGCGGGCAAGACGGCTTGACCCTGACACAAAAGACAAAATGTTCCCTCTAAGCTTTCTATAAAAGCTACATCTCAGGTACAACAAGCTCTCTTTGATTTTGGTGATGCTTCAGCCCCAAAGAGACTAACTTGCCTCGTTTGTTTTCGAAAAACATCTCATCTCATCTCATCTCATCTCAATTTTATCATTACACTTTTTCAAATTCCAATACAAAATAAAATAAACAATTCAACTTTTTTAAATTTATCTTATCTTCTCTCACCTAATCATTACAACATTCCCAAATTTCAATACAAAATAAAATAAATAATTCAACTTTTTCAAACTCATCTCATCTCAGAAAACAAATGAGGCCTTAGGCATCAAAGATTCCTCAGACCACCCCGAGCCCATTTTCTCCCTTATGTTCGTAGGTGAAGACCCAAGCTTGAGTTGTTAGGACCCTGTCTAAGCATACTAAACACAACGTTAACAGTGACGCCGTTTGTGGGATCTTTCCTATAAGTGTAACATATCCTTTGTATGCCAACAATAACCCGTTCTCAAACTACTCAATGGCCAGAAGCCTTATCAGAAGACATGCGAGAACTAAGGCCAACGAAAGGTGGGGTTAGCGTAATAGAGCCCCTAGATGATGACCACGCCCCGCCACCTTTTCCCGAGTTCATCATAGGGGGGACAAAATAAGGGACGAGCAAGCTCTCCAACAAGTAGAGTTAAATGAGCCGCTTGAGTTGGCTCCCCTGGACCCGAACCGTCTCGAGGCCACAGTTAGACTAGGCAACAGAATGGCACCTAGCATATGGCAAGTTATGATGCAACTCCTCACAGAGCATCAGGATGTGTTTGCTTGGAGCCACAAAGACATGCCCGAGGTTGACCTTGACATCATTCAACATCACCTGTGTGTAAACCGAAAAGCCAATAAGGTTAGGCAGAAAAGGCGGAGCTTCAGCTTTGAGAAGTGCACACCCATCATGGAGGAGGTCGACTGCCTTTTAGCGGTGGAATTCATACGTGAGGCACGCTACCCAGACTGGCTATCCAATGTTGTGCTTGTGAAGAAGGCCAGCGGCAAGTGGAGAATGTGCTTTGATTTCACAAATCTGAATAAGGCCTACCCCAAAGACAGCTTCCCTTTCCCCCAAATCGAACTAATAATGGACTCCATTGCGAGACATCGCATGCTCAGTTTCATGGATGCTTACTCAGGGTACAATCAGATCTGCATGAACTTTGACGATAAGGAGAAAGCATTGTTCATCACAGATAGGGGCTATATTGCTACACGGCCATGCCCTTCGGCTTGAAAAACACGGGGGCCACCTACCAGCGGTTGGTCAGCCGCATGTTCAATGAACATATAGGGTGGAGCATGGAAGGTTATGTGGACAATCTGCTTGTGAAGAGCAAGGCCCCTGAACAGCATTTAGTCAATCTGCACGAGGCCTTCGTGGTGCTAAGGTACTACCAGATGAAACTTAACCCGATAAAGTGCGCATTCGGTGTGGAGTCTAAGAAGTTATTTGATTTCATGGTCTTAGAATAGGGAATAGAAACCAACCCAGAAAAGGTGGATGCCATACTCAACATGGCCCCACCTCGAAGCAACAATAATGTGTAAAGGCTTGCCGGCCGAGTGGTAACTCTTAATCAATTTGTATCATGATCAACGAACAAGTGCCTGCCATTTTTCAAAGTGCTGCAGCAGGCCCTGACTTGGAATGATGGTTGTGATCGGGCATTTGAGAACCTTAAGCAGTACCTTACCAGCCCTCCCCTGCTTAGTCAAGCCGACTTGGGAGAAATCTCTAGCCTGTATTTGTCCGTCTCCAGTATGCAATCTCTGCAGCTCTAGTGTGGGATTTGAAGGACTTTTAGAAGCCAATGCACTACACCAGTTGTGCTTTCCGGGGTGTGGAAGCAAGATACCCTTGCATGGACCAACTTGCCTTTGCCCTTATAATGACTACCCACTGACTCAGACCGTACCTCCAGGCACACTTGATACGAGTAATGACTGAAGCCCCTCTGAAGAAGATTTTACTACGACAAAACGTCTCGGGGAGGTTGATGAACTGGGCAATAGAACTGAATGAGTTTGACATCGAATATGTCCATAAAAGCTCCATCAAAGGGCAAGTAGCAGACTTCATCGCAGAGTTCACTGGCTTCCTAGAAGAGATTCAAGATGCACCTCCCATGAAACCCTGGCAGGTCTTCGTCAATGGTTCATCCTGTTAGGTTAGAGGGGGAGCAAGGATGCATATCGTTACTAATACAGGAGAAGAATATAACTATGCTATCATGTTGGCATTCAAAACTACCAACAACAAAGTAGAGTAAGAAGTGTTGCTATTCGGCTTAGCGATCGTTGAGGTGAAAGTCCTCTCCTAGGTAGTCATCAACCAAGTCCAGTGGGAGTTCATCACAAAAAGCAAAAAATTGAAAAAATACTTAACCTTGGTAGGAGACAAGCGCACCCACTTTAGATACTTTCAAGGCAAGTTTGGGGGCAAAGACAAAACACAAATTCTCATCTCATCTCATCTCATAATTAGAATTTTTTCAAATCCTCATACAAAATATAATAAACAATTCAACTTTTTCAAATTCCAAAACAATAATAATATAAAAATTAAACTTTCATCTAAAATAAGAAATTCTCATCTCACTCCCCAAACCTGCCCAGATTCAAAAAACACCGAGAGCCAAGAACCAAAAGGCCGACAAGCTGACACGAGCTACGTCTAGGCAGGAAGACTCATCCCTACCAAAGCAAATTGTATTCAAGATAGTAGAGATGCCCACGTCAAGGGTTGAGATCTAGGAGGTGAGGCCAGGAGCTCTGAAATGGGCCATGAATATAATCAAGTACATTGATGCCAACAAGTTACCCGATGATAAGTAGGAAGCGAAGAAAATCAAGAATAGGGCTACTCACTTTATCCTGATTGATGGGGTCCTATACAAATGGGGTTATTTCGTGCCCTTCCTAAGGTGTGTTTCACTTGAGCAAGTGCAGTATGTCTTGCAGAGGTACACGAAGGAGTGTGTGGTAAACATTCGAGAGGAAAAGCATTGGTGGGCAAAGTAAGTTAGAAGTACCAGGAATTCTCCCCAGTACCTCATTGCCCATCGGAGCAATTGACTTCAACCACTTCACCATGCCCCTTTGTACAATGAGGTGTTGACCTGGTTGGCCCCCTTCTCCAGGCAAAGGAGGGGTAACATTTGTAGTGGTGGTTGTAGACTACTTCACTAAAAAGGTTGAAGCGGAGAACCTAGCGACTCGGACCGTTATAGTGACTCAGACCATTACCGTGACTTACTAGGTCCCATGGAAGGCAGTCGTATGTAGATTCGATATCCATTTTCTTATCATATTAGACAATGGAAGGCAGTTTGACTCAAACCATAACCATGATTGGTGCAAGGATATAGAGATCAAGTTTAAGTATTCCTCCCTAGGACACCCGTAGTCTAATGGGCAGGTTGAGGCGGACAACAAGATACTGCTTGGGATCCTTAAGAAAAGGCTCAACGACAAGATGGGAATGTGGGTGGAAGAACTCTCAGGGGTTCGGTTGGCTAACCAGACCAAGGTTAAGACCCCGACGGGTGAAATTCCTTTCGCTCTCACCCACGGATATGAGGTAGAGGCACCCATTGAAGTAGGGATGCCCACTATAGAATCCAACACTTCAATAAAGATTCCAATCGTGTGAGACTAAAAGAAGAGCTTGACTTGTTGGAAGAAAGAAGGTTGCAAGCAGAGGTAAGGACAACCGTTAACAAAAGAAGGGTCGAATGTTGCTTCAACCAGCGAGTCCGACTGAAATCCTTCAAAGTTGGAGACTTAGTGCTAAGCCAGACAAGGACAACCACTCGGGACGAAGGACAACTGAGCATGAGATGGGAGGGTCCCTACGTAGTCATGGCCAACAATCGCTCATGCTCGTATAGGCTCAAAGATTCACAAGAAAGGACCTACTACACACATGGAATGCCGAACACTATGAAAGTTCTTTTACTGATAGTGTAAGATGTACTTTAGATCAATAATGTCAAAGCAATAAATGAAATTCTGTTTGTCTCCCAAGAGTATATTTATTCCCATCCAAACTAACTAGTCGAGTCCAATCTAACATACTACTTGACCTCCATCCAGTTTACAAGTTTACAGGGTGAATCCAGTGAACATACTACTTGATCCCCCTCGTGCCAGCTAGGGACAACGAGGCGAGTTCAATTTGACATATGGCTTGACTTCCATCTAGTTTATACGGCGAGTCAAGTCTAAAAAACTGCTCAATCCCCCTCGCACCTGCTAGGGTCAACAAGGCAAGTCCAATACGATGTACAGCTCGACTTCCATTGAATTTACACAGAAAGTCAAGTCTAATGTAATCCAATTTACAAGGCATAGGGCGATTCCATTTCAACGTATTGCTCGACCCCCCACGCAAATGAGAGGGTCAACAAGGCGAGTCCAGTCTGACGTACTACTCGACCTCCATCCAGTTTACAAGGCATAGGGTGAGTCAAGTCTAACGTACTGCTTGACCCCCCTCCCCCAATGCCTGCGAGGGTCAATGAGGTGAGTCCAGTTTGAAGTACTACTCGACCTCCATCTAGTTAACAAGGCATAAGGCGAGTCCAATCTAAGGTATCACTCAACCCCGCTCACGCCTGCTAGGGTCAACTAAGCGAATCCAGTCTGACAAACTACTTGACCTCCATCTAGTTTACAAGTTTGCAAGGCAAGGCCATCAAGTTTACAAATCCTACAAACTTTTTGAGTCTTATGAATCTAACCATCATGCTTACAAACTTACAAGTTTTTTTGGCGATCTATGATGTGAGTCCAGTCTTATGAACTGCTCGATCTCTGTAATGAAGTTTAATTATCTTGCATCTAGGGCTTAGTTGTTCACATCGATTGATCTGAGTTGCTTTCAACATCGTTACACTCCCCAACTGAGATAGTACTGAAAAATGAGCAAAAGTAGAGAGGAAGACAAAGATTTCGAGAATAAGACATGTATGTTATTAATGAATATATGTGATATAAGGAGTGCGATCTAAAAAAAAAAAGAATTCAGCTTGCGTGATCATCTAGGAAGGCGTCTGGGATCCATTCAGAGCCTATGGAAGTCCCATGCTTTTGTGCCTGCAGGTCTGGCGGTAGCTTCACTAGGTCAAGGGGCCTCAAGTCACCCTAGGGGCCCTCCAGCCCATGGTCCCGCATCCTCTTTAGGCCCCCGATGTAACCATATGCCCGGGCTTAATCTCAAACAAACGGCGCCTTCTTTATTTAGGCATCCATGCGAGGAACCATATCATTCATGTCCCCCAAGTCGCTTTTCAGATCCTTGATGAGAACGTTGTTATTGGCCAACTGCATTCCACCTCAGCAAACTTGGCTACCGCCTCATCTACCCGGGACTTCTGTTCAAGTTCTGTGGTTCAAGTAAGGGCGATCTTAAGCTCTAAGTCCTTAACCTGTTGCAACTTAGACTTAAGGGCTCCTTTTTCTTTTGTAGAAAGTCGTAGAGTGACTTATACTCTTTGTTGAGCCAGTTGTATAACCGGGTGTTGAAGTCGCACCACTCCTTCAACTTCATGTTCTCCTCCTGAAATCCCAGAACTTCCTCCTCCAACTTCCCTAGCTTCATTGTATGAGCATCCAAAGACTCCTACAGGGTGTCCTGGGCCTCCCCTTGAAGTGCAGCCTTGAGTTTGTGCTACCCGGCCTCTTCCCACAACTTAGAGAGGTCGAACTTGAGTGTGGCCTTCTATAAAAGAAGCTGGGCCATCCTCCTCTCCCTCCACTAGCGTTTGAATTCTGCCTTAACAAGGACTCTTCCAGCGGCTCCTTTTCCTCACTCTCCCGCTTGGCGTGTCACAAGGCTAAATTGGCCATAGAGCGAAGTGCTAGGTTCTCTTCCTCTAAAGCTCCTCTGTCATCCACATTGAAAGTTGCCAGTTGCTCCGTCATCTATCACAAAATCAAAATGAGTCAGAGCGTTTAAAGTGAACTAAGGAGAAAGAAAAAGAGAAAGTAGCATGACAAAACATACCCCAAAGATCTTAATAAACAACTCCCATAATAACCTACAAAGAACCAAAAGCAATGAACATAAACCCTTGCAATAGTGAGTAAGGCACCTAATATCTTGATCAATTACCTTTACAATCTTTGAGAAGACATAAAGACCTTGAATGAAAATGCACCAATGAACTATATCCAAACCCCAAGTTAGTAAGCAAGGGGTCTATCACCTTGATTGTTGATCCCATATACAATACAACAAATAATGGTTTTTGGGACAAACTTTTTTCCCACGAATACTATTTGATAACAAATAATTACTTTTTGCCACCAAATTCATGTCGTCATAAAATTCTCACTGCAAATAACTATATTGGACCATTTTATTTGTCACGATTTACAATCTGTGAAAATTAAATACTTTTTCCAACAAAATTAAGCTCATCAGAAAAAGTTTGCAGATAACATTTTTTTACGATAGCATATGCATTCATTAGTGACAGACTTGGTTGGTGACAAAATATTTATAGTTCCCGCGAATACTATTTAGTAGCAAATAATTACGTTTTGCAACCAAATTCACGTTGTTAGAAAATTCTCGTCGCAAATAATTATATTGGACCAAATTTTATTTATCTCGAGTTTTAAAATGTAAAAATTAAAGACTTTTTCCCACAAAAGTAAGCTCATCAAAAAAAGTTAACAGATAATATTTTTTGTGGTAAAAGAAATTTTGTTGCAAAAGGTCAATTTTACATTTTTGTTCTTTTGTTTTTGACCATTAAGAAACAGTCAGTAGTTGTGGTTTTTGGGACATATTTGTTTCTAGCAAGTTTTATTTGGCAACAAATAGTGACCTTTTGCGACGATTTATTTGCACCGAAAGAAATTTTGTCGCAAAAAATTATTTTTTTATGATTCACTTCCTAATAAATGATATCGCTGCTAATTCTTACTTTTTACGACGAAAATGTCTTCAACACAAATAGTTAAGGTACCATTTACGATGAATATTGAATTATTAGCTGTGAGATTGCATTGCCGCAAAAGGTCATTGAAACAAAAATTGGGGGAAAATTCAAAACATACTAAATAATTTCCCCTTTTTACTTTCTTTTCCCCCCGATACCTATATGCTCTGAACCCCCGCCCCCCACATCTCTCTCTCTCTCTCTCTCAACTCTTCTCTTTGTTCTCTCCCTCTTCCTTTGCATAGGCGCAGTCCCTGCCATTGTCGATAGCAATTTTGTCATGCTAGTAATCTCTAACCACCCATCGTACTATAGCAGACTCTACCATGGCACACCTTTTTTCCTCACCAAAGCTTCCATTTCCTCCATACCCAGTCGTTGTTTGTCGCATAGGACCACCTAGTTACACCCATCCCCATCGTCTCCTTCATCCATAAACCACGAAGCCATGATCCCTTATGGAGATGCCCCAAGGTGGAGCCCCTCCCTTCTGTAACTCGAACCACCAGTGGAAGCCAACACCAGCCGCCGTTTGCCACGCCATTTCACTCCCTTTCCTCCACGGATGATCCTCCACTATACCAAGCCATGTAGGCTCCCTTCTGCCTTGACCTAGCCCCACCTCAGACCACCATGAGCCTCCATGCTCAACCACCCGATGCAATGAGGCCCTCTATTTCAATAGTAAAGTTTTCTCTCCTCGACCACGCAACCTCTGGGTCCACCTCTAGCCAACCCCTAAATTTTGGTATAACCCCTATTTCTCTATCTCTTAGATTAATTACACTTGATTAAATGATGTTGTATTTGAATGCTTGGGCATAGGCAAGTTGTGTTATACTTGGTTGAAATTGTATTGCGCCATGAATAAAACTTATAAATCTTTATGATTGTGTTTAGGATTGGTGTATAAATGATATGAGCATATTTATATATTGAATGTATTAGTTTCAATGAACTAAGAATAGTGATGTGAAGGTTGGACTATTTTGGAGCTATATGATTGCGTTGGTTTAGCTTATGTCAAGTGATAAAGGGGTATGGTGTGTATGTATGCTTGGTTGGGATTGTGGAGGTTTTGAAATTGTGAATCATGATTATAGTATCGATTTGAAATTTGTGAAGCTATGTGATTATTTGGCTTTGTTGTACATTGAGTTTAAATAGATGATAAATTGAATATGCGTGTTGTAAAGATTTGAAATGGGCCTATTGATTGAATATAGTGATTGTGAGGGTTGGGATTGAAATGGAGTTGTAGGTGAAGCATGGAGCTTTTGAGGTATGGGGTTGTGTTAGTTTTTTGTGTGTGGAGTTTAAATAGACTATGGATTTAGTATGTGTATTTTGTGTTGTGTTGCATATTGAATTTAATTGGATGATGGGTTGAATATGTGTGTTCTATTCATTGTTGATAGGCTTGTTGATTGTGAATAGTACTTGTGAAGTGATGGGCATTAAATGTGTAGTTGTGTTGTGGTGTTGGACTTCATGGATTAAGGGAGGTCATTATTAAGATTGTGAAGCTATGTGATGTTGTTAGTTTGTTGTATGTTGAGTTTAAATGAACTATGGATTTAGTAATAGCATGTTCATGGGTTTCAAGAGTAATTCCAGATTTGTATCATAGTTATGTAATGGACAGATTCAATATTTACTCATTGGTTACACTAGTATTTGTCCAATGAGCATAGAAATGGTTTGTAATTGCATAATTATATTTGACTTTGTTAAATGCTACATAAATGCATTGTATTGAGATGTTTGGTGTTAATGTATGAAGGTTGGATGGAGATGGATTGTGTTGAAGTGTTGGGGTTAAATGATGGAGTTGTAGTGGAGTTAAAAAGTATGATAATGATGTTGGGTTTCAATTGGACAGATTTTCTATATTTAATGTGTTAACTCTGATAAATTATAAAGAGTGATGTATTGGGTTGACTAAAGAAGCTTGTATTAAATATGGTATGTGTATGAAGCTTGTAGAGCTTAATTTGTGATTATAATATATTTTTTCCTCTCAGTCTTTTAGTTTATAATTGTGAATCATGTTTATAATAATGGTATGTTCACTACTTAGTGTTATACTTACTGCTTCTTTGAGATTCTTTTTCTTTAAGCTCTACTCAAGTGCACAAGCATTTGGAAATACTTCCCACATTTACACTATTTTTAGTCTATGAAAGGTTGTTGGAATTTCCCACATATGCATTGTTTTTTAACAGGTAAATACTAGTGTATCTTTTCTCCATGTTCTTGTTAGAACTTGTACGTTTTCTCCCTATTCTTGTTGGACAAATTTTTAGTATGTAAATGCTTGCTAGAACATGCTATGTTCTCTCTAATGTAAGAAATACTACTATCTTTATGAATGTATTATTATTTGTTATTTAAAGATCACTTGAAATAAATAGTTAGTTTAATTTAAAAAATCATTTCCCCCTTGTGTTGGATGTGGTTGGAAGGGATGCCTACATGTCGGTTTGGCATATTAATATTAAATTTATGATGTTGGATGAATAGGTTTAGTGTATGAGTTTAGTGTATTTGTAATATATTGTTCACATGATCTTTATGTGTTTTAGGTATAAAGCTATAATACTGTTTCAGTAGTATTTTTTTTTTCGTAAAAGACTATTCCGGCGATGAAAACTCTCCAGAAATAAAATTCTTGTCACAAAAATATATTTATGGCGATTTTACTAGCCACAAATAAGTATTTTCGACGACAAAAACTAGCCAAAAAAAGTTTACTTTTCCCAACCCATCTAATCATGGTTGGCACACTTTTTGCGATGAAATTTTACACTTTTTGCAAGGACAAAAGTCGTCAAAAATAAGAGTATTTCCGAATACATTTCGATCGCGACATTAAGTACTATATGTGGCGACAGATTTTCGAGGAGTCAGCTACGACTTCAAGTGGCGGGAAATAGTCATTTCTGACAAAATTATGGACTTATTGCGGTAAAATTACTCATGGAAAAAAGGCTAATTTGTTGTAGTGTCCTCCACCTCCTCCCATTCCACAAGAGGGGAGGAAAGAAGACCATGTCTACCACTCATCATACCCCTCTATGCTACAAATGGAATGTTGATTTCTTCTTTTCTTTCATTTTTATTTATTTCTTTATGATTATTTATTTATTTATTAGATAACTTGAAGGCCCACCTAGCCCCTAGTCAATTTTGGACACTTGGCACCAATTTCTATGATACGCGTTATGCTTTCTACTAACTTTTTTTTAATGGAATATGAATAGAGGGACCATTTTGGATAATGCGGGCAAAACTATGCATTGTTTCGTAAATTAGAAATTTGGAGGAACTTCTAAAAAAATTGAAAACTTGCAAGCCATTTTAGTATTTAACCCAAAAGAAAATACAAAACTAGGACCTTGTGTAAACTAGGTCTTTTAAACCCTTAATAAAAGTTAACATTAAGGGTAAAATAAACACCTACATTGATCTCACCTAAGGCCGGCATGGATCTTCATTGGGGTGGCAAGAAGCAATTGAATCAGGGTGGGTCTCTAGCCCACTCACATTGGGGTGGATATCTGACCACCTCATAGGGAGGCAACCACCACTAGTTGGGGTGGCCGGTGGTGGCCGCCACCTTGAGGAATGACCGGAGTGATGGATTTTAAGGTTTGGTCTCTGATCACTTCTTAAACTAGCAGTCACCATCAACCAATAGTCGATGGACGCTGCCACCATGTGGGATAGTCAAAGTGCCGTCCGATGATCTTGAAAATAGTTTAGGGTTTTAGATTTTAGAGTTTAGGGTTTATATTTTAGGATTTTAAATTAGCTTTTTTTAAGAAGTTAGAATGTGAAAAATAATCTTTTATGGTTTAGCTTTTCGGAAAGAAAATAGAATCATTACATACAAAAGTCTTTTTTAGTATCGGTTGAGATAGGATCAAATGATTTAATACTAATTTCTTATTTTTCACTTATCTTTCAATCACTTAATTAGACATCATGGAATGTTAAAGAAAAATGATTAAAAGACTTATGAATAACATTTCTCATACTATTATAATTACTAATGAAAATTTGATTAAGAAGTATAATATTAGCAAACATGAAGTGAATAAATTATGTGAAATATCATATCAGAATGGTAACGACCTAAACAAGATTCTTGTTTAATTTCTCTTAAAATATTGGACAGTTTGAGAATATGTTAAATTGTTTGCTTGCACTTTTGTCTTTTTAAAGCCAAAATATTTATTTTTGAACGTTCTACAAAAGCAAACCTTTTCTTTTAAAGACTACAAATTTTTTCATTGATTACAATGGCATGGATTGATTACAATGGTATCCATATACATTCATCATCGGCCTTGTGTAGAGCATTTAAACTCCGACAAAATAATAGCATTTAAATTAGGACAAAGAAGAACATTTCTTTGTAAAAAAAAAAAAAAAGCATATAGTTATTCATTGGCATTCAATGGTGACTCTTTGATTTCCATCGAAGAAGATTATAACATCAAATTATATAGATATTAATGTTCATAAATCAAATAGTTGACTCATCAGATCAGGTACTGTACACGGAATAAGAACATGGTTACATGATTTTGAAGTCAAGTACTGAATTGGCAACTCTAAATATTTTTTTATATGACTTTTTCTTTAACCCCACACTAAAATATCAAAAATAAAACCATTTTCATGAAAATTTTCTTCAAACCCTGTCTATTGTGAGAGAGTTGAAACCCTAGACATGACAATCTACATATAATGTAATTAGTCTTATCCGGTGCAAATTTGAAGTCTACAAACTATTGTCCATTTTGCAACGAACAATCCAAATACTAAAACAATATTGCAATCCCCACAAGCCTACATTGTCATAAGGGTTTTATATGCAATTTCAATTAAACCTGACTGTTAAAAAATGTGAAAAATAAATCACATTCACTACAAGAAAACTGTTTATTTACGACCAGTTATTTACAGCGAAATGGCTATTTTTAGCTAAAATGAATTTGTTTTTGTTGTAAAACATTGGTCATAAATACTATTTTATCTTGTAGTGATTTCATAATCTTAAAAATAAAATCTTAAACTATATATATAGAATATTAATTGCAACTTGTTGAACTTTAAGATGTAAGTAGTTTCACATGATTTTCTTCTTTAAACAGAAACTGGTAATTAATTGATCATGATAGTAGTCCAAGGCCGTGTTATAAGCTAGCTAGTTGCTAGGTTTTTTTTTTTTTTTTTAAGATTTTAATTAAGCAATATTAAGGTTTTGAAAGAGAAACCTTAACAATTTTGCATTAATCATTTGCTTCCGATAATCAAGCATAAATAAAGAAAATATAATATAAATATTATATGAATGAATATTATTAAACTGAACAACACCAAATTAATTAATTAATTAAACCAAACGAAATAGGCCAATATATTGTTGCTCTCGACTCTCGAATATTGCTCCCCGGGGGAGGCACCAATTATTAGCACCAACCACCAAGGAAGTTTCTATGATTTATAATATCGTAATGATCATGAATTATTAATATTGGATGATGACAGAGAAATTTTCCATTAATATGTTAATTAATTAAGATATTAATTATATTATTAGTTGCAACAACGACAACCATGCACGTACTCTAGAGTAGTGTCTCAAAGCAGGCATCGTATGATCATCCACATCTCTCTCAGAGCAACTGTCCCATATATATATAGGCTCCTTGGGGGAACGGTTGCATGCAGATCGAGAAGGAGACAGATCCTATGAAGGCAAGAGAAGTTATAAGCAGCAGGATAAACCCACCCAAGGCCGTTAAGTACGTGTAAAATGCATACTTATTTCATCAAATTTATATTAAAAAAAAAAAAAAAAACTCCATGGCCAGGTTGGGACATGCATGAGTGAGACGAGTTTTAACAGGTTTTCTAACCTTTTTTTTTTTTTTTTTAAATGTTGGTTTGGGATGGATTTGGCTTTAGGTATAAAAAAAATAAAATAAATAAAATAAAACTTGACCTAATTATTATTTGTGCAATATATATATGCAGCTGTCAGCTGCATAATTTATATATTACTATATATTTGTGATGAGATAACTTTCTAGACAGATCTTTGGTCAAGTTTAATATAAAAAGCGTTCAATTTCTGTGGAGATTAGCTAGAGCATGCATATTGTTAATTGAATAGCATCAGGGATTAATACTAACGATCTCTTTAATTTGACACTTTCATCAACCCCTAGCAGCTTGCAACAATTAGAGAACTGGGAATATTTTTTTTGAAGGATATTTTTCGTCATAAAAAGGTCATGATCATTCTGATTTTTGCGATAAAAATGATCTTTAATTTTAATTTGATCAGAAGAAAATTTTTTGTAAAAATACACATTTATGTTTAAGAATATTTTGAAAAGAATGGTGTTCATTATTAAAAAGAGTGGGGTCTATTATTAAAAAATTAGTTCTTTTCATGTACCAAGTCCTGTATTTACTTATTTTTCTTTAAATGATTAGGTGATATTTGCACACTTCATGATTATAAATATCATTTCTCTTTTTAAAAATGAGACAGTTGATCGAATCATATAGCCTAAGTTGTCAGGAAGTAAATAAAATTAAAAAAAAATATAGATGTGACTTTGATTACCTTAATTTACGAAGGCTAGGTATGATTAAATTATAATCCAATATTTTATTGGGCTGGCTATTTTATGTATACAACCTAATTAATTAACCCTGCATGCACTAATTGGATTAAACAACTAATTAGATTATTCAATTAGACACTTGTTTTAATTCAAGGCCTGGGATGAATATCAGACTTTCCGAGTGGCTTTGGCATAGTGGGGTGGGTAGATAGAAAGATTCTTGATTTCTTTCTATTTTATTATTTCTATTTTTTTTTTTTTCCGAATGTGAACTTTGATTATCAAGAATCTGTCCTCTTTGTATCCGTGGTCCTTTAAGCTCTCCTCTTTTCTGGGTTCTTCAGGCAATGCAGACACTGATCACATGCATATAATTGTACGTTATGCTACTTTCTTTTTGACTAGAAAATGTATGAATAGGAGTCAATTGGGAATCAAATTAAACTGGGTCCTACGTATGTAGATCTGCCTGCTGGCACTCTTCTCTCACTTCTGAAAATTCCTACTGTTCAATATCGTATCAATCGACCATTTGCCAAAGAAAAAAAAACACATTTGTACAATATATTGAGAAAATTTTCAGTATGAAATTAATGTACTCAACTAAAGGGTTTGGAGCTACAAAGTCTGAGAATATCTGAGTTCAATTATATACACAAATCAAATTTCAGCCCTAAATGTGTTAGTTGAATAGGATAAAGTCAGGACAAATTAGTTCTTGAACAGATCATGACCAAAGTGGTCATTTGGACCAATTAATTCTTGAGAAACCATATCCAGTACAACGTAAATGGTTACAGGAATATTAATTCATTCTGCATTACACCAACACAGATGCGGATGAAGACAATTAAAAACAAAAAGATGGAAAATATTAATTAGAGACAGCATACTAATTACTTTAATTAAAGAGAGAACCCTACTTTGTTTATTTTTGTTTATCTTCGACCTGAGCAAAGGGCCAACATCTGGATATATAATTATTAAAAAATGAAACATAATCTGATCTCATATTCTTATTGCCTCTGAAGATTTGATTCTGGAGGCAATATAATTATATAAATATATTTTATTTTTATAAATATTGCATTCTTTCATATTCATGATCGCCAAGTAGTGCATAAGATATCAGTTTCTTTTTCCATTTTCTTATTCTTCTCATGTAATGTTTCCTTTGTCGATATTAACACTTATTGCAATGATCGGTTGATGCTGAACAACGTCCCAATTCCGGTTCCAAACACAATTAGCATATATAGATGCCGCCTGCACATTCTTCGCAAAATACCTGCATATCCGCACGTACGAATCATCTATATAATATTGTGCAGATAATCTAATGATAATCAATATTGTTATAATTTAATTAGATCATGTTAATCCACGTACGTACGTGAGGATGTATATCACAGCAATGATTAGTGAGGGTTAGAGGAGGTAGTCTTTGGCTAGCTCCATTGGAATCATATCTGATCTTTGTTTCAGTAGTACTGCATTCAATAGTTCTGTTAATATTCTTTGTTAACCTTTTTCTTTGTTTTTCGTTTTTTTTTTTGCTTTAGTAGTTTAATCGATGATAAGATCACCCATCTTTCGATCTTGACAGTCTGACATGGGAAGGCACAAAGTTTTACATATCATACAATCTTCATATAAATTTTAGAGTAATGCTACATGCAGTCGTGAAATGCGTAGGCGCAGCACAATCATTTTGAAAATGAGTGAAGTTCATTATTAAAAATTAATATTTTTTTATGTGGAGTCCGTATTTACTCACTTTTTTCAAAGAATTTGCATAGAATTTGTGCACTTTACGACTGCAAATATCATTTCTCTAAATTTTATCATCTTTAGTCACAATTGCTAATATGACATGTAAATTTTAAGTACTAGTAAGCTACTTAAATGAAAATCACTTACATTTCATGATCACATCAATAAATTTAACTGAAAATGATAAAATCTAACATGACAAAAATAGTATATATTCATTAGATATGGAGGAAAAGGATCATGCTCCAGTCAATTTTTGAACTATATAGTTCCTAGATTTTATTCCTATATTTATTAGATGCCCTTAATGGCGGTCTGCTGTCTGGGTAGTTCTAGCTTGTACGTATTTATAATTTTTTCTGTGCAACCAAACCACAAATGGAAGCTCACTGAATTGTTCTCTGAATTTAGTCCATTAAATTCAAAGCTGCAATACGTATTCTAAGCTGCAATATAATATATATATATATATATATATATATTTATATAGTAGTGACCTATTCAGCATGAAAATGAATTCTCACAATGACCCAATTAATATGATATATATGAATCTTTTGACTGCTATTTCACATGCGCCATAACACGTAGTAGCTTTTCAAGGGAGCAACCGACAAACATGTCACACCATATGTTACTGGACTGGTCTTGTTTTTTTCTCGTAAACTACCTGGAAGTTCACCTCAGCATCAAATTATTGCAGTATTAAAATATCAGATATTGCTGAAGTCTTCTTCCTGCTCACCAGGAAATTAGTTAGACAGAGTCGTCTTGACTGAGGATAGTTGATTTTTAAAAAAAAGAAAAGATAAGACAAAGGACTCCTTGATAGAAACAAGGGTTTGTTGAAACATTTGAGCCTGTCTTCCAAGGAAGCAGGCAGGAAATCCCTAAGTCGTGGGGTCTTTTTTTTAGGCTTTTAGCCCAATATTTATTGAGAAATTCCTAGTTTATAAAGAAATTTTATATATTAATTTATAAATTGATTTGGTTCGATATGTCAGATTGTAAACTTTTTTTTATTATAAAATCAAATAATGTCACATCAGATTATAAAACTCCTCTTATTATAAAATATATATATTTGACGTTTCACATCAAATCGCAGCAATTTGTTAATTTACTTTAACAATTCAGGCACGAGGATTGACTGAAATGGGATCAGTTAAATCTCTTAATCAGAGAGTGCACGTTATTTACACAGCTAGGTTATTCAACCTTGACCACACTATTATAAATTATACTACAAGAATAATGGTGATCATTTGCCGTGGTCTTTGGGTGAAAGGTTTTTTATATGTCCGAGTTTTCCAAGTATTTGTTATAGGTACTTTTCCAAAGTTTTCTATACCTCCTTTTATATTTCTCTTCAGGATTTGATGTGATATTATTATTTCTCCCTAAAAAGGGCATCCTTTGTCATGTGAGAGAAATGAATATCTAAATGGTCCTAGTTACGTACTACTCTTAGAAGCGGCTATATATCGTGATGACTTTGATTTTGTCTCTTCAATTTCATCACTTGTCTAATTTAATTTTTTATTTTTTATTTTTTAAATGGAACATGTCCAGCAGTACATGCTGCGCAGCCCTTAGCATTGTCCATATACAAACATTTTTAAATAGAATTATGGACTGAATTCTTATAAAACCTAAAAAATCACTTTCTGATCAGCTCTTCCAAGTCAACTTATATACATGCAAGTTCAAGTTGGAAGGATCATGAAAAGATGCCCTCATCATGTAGCAGTACAAGCTCAGCCTTGTACTGGGTTTAATCTAAATCGTACTAGCTTCTACTTGTAAAAAGAAATGGATTTGAAGTTTATTAATCTACAAAATTGAATTAATAGGAATATATATATATATATATATATATATAAGATATCATACTTTGAGATAAATATATGTTAAATTATGCGCGTATTATATGTAACGGATATATGATTAATGGCAAAAACTTCATCCCTTTTTTGTCTTATTTATATTTTTTTCCAGAGATTCTTCTACTCTTCTTTTCTCAAGAGGAGATCAGAAACCAATTATTAAAAAAAAAAAAAAAGGAAGAAGAAATCAATAATAATTAGTTAAAAATTACTACTAACCATCAGAAAATTAGCTGTACAAAGTTGTCTTGGAAAGTGGTTGAGCATAATTTTAATTGAGGTTTGTTAGGACGTTAATGTCCCGGTAGTTAGTGCCAGGCAGAGCCATCTCTTACCCCAATATCTTATAAAGGAGTAGAATTGAAGGTCAAAACCAATAAAAAAAAATCTATTCGCCGAGCAAAAAAATGAGAGAGAGGGATTCAAACCCTTGATAGGTCTTTGTTTTGAACTAAAATCTATTCGCCGAGCAAAAAAATGAGAGAGAGGGATTCAAACCCTTGATAGGTCTTTGTTTTGAACTATACCGGTTTTCAAGACCGGAGCTATCAACCACTCAGCCACTTCTCCGAAAAGTAAAGATGATTTATATTTTATTTTTTATTCTACCGAATAGAATATGGCCATATGAGTTAATACCATTACTACCTATAGAAAGATATCTGGTAGATGTGAATCTATGGGTCTATCTATTTATCGGTATATATCTATCTGTATATATAGATACATGATCCAACGGGCCCTTTTTGTTTATGAAGTAAAAAAAAATACCCTTGATCTCATGCCTTAATTGAATAAAGTGGTAAAAGTCAAAGGTGGTAATAAGTCATATAGCATCAATAGATTTATGGATGGTAAAAATCCCTCTATGATACATTTTATTACAATTTTTGGCTGATACAATCTTTTGGCATCGATAAAGGGATCAAATGGTATATAGTTCTTTTGTTTCTATGCCCTAGCTACACACTCATTTCATTAATTAGTTAAATTAAAATATTTATTTTGCTTTCATTTATTGATTTTTATTTTTTATATAAGAATACATCTAAAAGTGGTCCTTTGGCATACTTAAAGAGGCAAAGAAGCATCTCAAAGACTGCATAATTTATATTTTTTTTCTTAAAATTCTATTATAATTTAGGAACTTGATTATCATATGGCATGGACAAGGGTTTTCTTAAGTGCAGTCTGCGTGACACATGACCAGAAAAATAAATACGGACTCGGCATATACCATTGTATATTCTGCATGCTAATGTTATAAGAACCAAATTCTAGGTTGCTTGTGAAGCATGTCAATTGAAAAATTCTTGTCCATAAACTATGGTGAATTGATATAGTACGTCTGATCGTAATTTTTTTTTTATTCTAAAATAAATTTGACGTAATGATATCCTATCAAATCATGTCAATTAATAAATTTTTTATTTTTATAATTATTTTTATAGACCCGAAGATTTTTTGCAAGTAAAGCCCATTCATACTCAAGGAATAAGCAAATATATAAGCGATCTAACAAAACAGTGATGATGCCCCCCAAACTGTTACACGACTATGCTCAAAATACATGGGGATCCAAAACCAGATTGGACCGCAAGTACCAAATCCATGGCAGCTCTAGTCTAGGCCCAACCTAGTATGGTGTACTGAGCTTTAATTTTTTCTTTTCTTTTTTTTTTTATTGGAAGGGGTGGGGGTTATTTGGAGATAGAAAATACAATCATGTAATAAGCATCCGTTCTTTATATTCCATATACCATTCTTTGATAAACCATCGTTTCTTAGAGAGGATTCAGGTAACAGTGGAACTCCACAAAATCAGTAGATTCTAGTATAAATGAAGTTCGATTCAGAAACAACTAGTATAGAAAATTCAGAAGAATTATAATCTAAATTAGGACCATATTTCTACAGAATGTTTTACCAGAAATTTAAAATATTACAAGCTCCTAATTATCTCATAGACACGTATCTAATACGTTTATGTTTGGTCTAATCCCTTAGTCAACTATTTCTTGTTAATGGGAAAAAAAGATCCTCTGCACTTCACAAAGATCAGCTTCACAGTTAAGGAGTGGATTCCCTTGGCTCTTTTTTCTTCCCTCCCCTAAGAGAGACAATGAGTGCTGCCCTTTGGTAGTTTCCTCTGATAGTAGCTCTTTTGAGATAGCAATTTTTCTTTCAGAATAAAAGCCAGAAAATCCATTTGAGACGTAAAATATCACGAGCTCCTAATTATCTGAATTATCAGGCATTACCGGTCTGGTTGGTGCACTGACTCTTGGTTTGTCACAAGGCTGGCCATTTGAGGCACCTGTAGGATCAACCCATCAATGTCAACTGGGAGAAGAAGCTTCTGGGGGAGACATCCTGAGGAGATGATCTCTGGTGGTTGCATAATCATTAATATATCATTATTTCGATGCAACATTCCAATCACAGTCATACAACTGCCTTCCTGAACGTACCTGCCAAATTTTAAGGGAATTTGCAGCTTATCAGTTCTAAAAAACAATGCCCACAATCAGAAGTAAATTTAAGGTTCCAGTTAAACAAACATGTTACCCCTCTTCAAGACGTAGTAAACGTGCTTCTTCTGAGAGGTTTCTGTCTCTTAACCATTTCTTCAGGTCAGATGATAAAGTTCTGCATCTTCTGGTAGTATTCACGAGTTTGCTCTCGATGACCAGGGGCATAACTTTACATCCAGAACCGGCTTTCACCAAAGCTCTGACACCAGACTTTCTATCAGTTATGTAAAAGTCAGTGGAAGCCCTCTGCCATGACAAAATACAAAGCCAAAAAATGTTAAATTCCACAATGATATCAAACTTTCCAAATAAATAGAGGTGGCAATGATTTTTAAATCCTAAACAACAAATCATAAGGGAGCTAATCTACATCTAAGACCAATTTATAATCATGGAAGCATTAGCAATAAGGAAACTTTGTTCCTGTTCATCCATGCAATCTTCTCCCTCATAATGATGGATAACTGTCTACCTTCCAGAACATTAACAGTCTTTTGCTTTTCCTAATGCATGCTGGTTTTCTCAACCCATGCCGTTTTACCATTGTTACCAATTAATTCATAAGGTTATTGAATTTTAGAAGAAGAGAAAGGCTTGTAAGTTATAACTCTTGATGCAGAGTGACATTGACACATGGTATAAAGGACTCTTAGTCCCACTCTCCATTCATGCAAACTTAAAAACGGTAAGGAAAGAAAAGTTGCAACCAAATTTTGGAAATCAATGTGATTGACGCTCTCTTAAATGTTCTATATAATGGTTCAACGTGTATTAACTTAATTACATATATTAAGAAATTTAACTATTCCTTACTCGTCAAAAAAAAAAAAAGAAAAGAATTTTAACTATTCCTATGCATCATGTAGGTTTGCCACTCATTTTATAAATTATGTCCCATAGCTGCTGCTTGAATATTTTTGGCGCTGATTGACTTTATTTAATTTCCTGTTCGATGTAGAAGGGAAGTAGGGGAAAAAAAGAGAGAAAAAAACACTTGCCTCATTTGTTCCTAATAGGTCTTGTGTAGAAATAGGAAAAGTTGCCTTAATGGGGACAGCTTCCCAATCAGAAATTGAGGACTCTACAGACCCTAAAAACAAGGCAGTCGTGACCTACACATTTAACCTAGGGTGTTGCCTTAACGTATACAAGAAATAGGAAGCTTCCAAGAAGCCCTAAGTCTGCCATGTCTACCAGAATTTTTGCTTTGACTGAAAATCCACAATAAAAGCTTCTAGGAATGGACATTGTGCCAAGATTCTACAGGCCATTAGGGCTGGCTGTCACCCAGATTCTATTCCATATAATCCTAGCATTGGTGCCAGAAATTCCAACCCTTCTTTTCCACTGCCTGCCGCCTCCTCTGAGCCATCTTCCACCAATTTTTCATCAAGACTCAAGGTAGCAGCCTAGGAAACCCTCCTCTAAGTCTGCCACAGCCCATTGCTGAGAAAAGTCATGAATTTTCAAGACTGGTTCATGAATTTAGCAAAAAAGTGCTGCTGACTTCCCTTTAATGTGTTTGTCAAGATTAGAAGCTTCAAAATTTGAAACCCTACTTTGGCTACACCCTTTTCCTCTTGCTCCCACCACTGCTCGGTGAGTAAATTCAATGTTTTTCTTCACCTTTGAATGAAATAATCTCTGATTCTCTTACAGCAGTGAAATCAATACACTAACCTTATGTTTTCCATTACTACACCTTAACGGCACCTTCTTTCAAGCCTTAAAGGACTCCTAGAGGCAGCAATTCTTGGTGGAAGTTCTAAACATGAATTCAATATGAAAGCTAGAAAGTATTCTCCCTAGAAATTCGAGATTTCCTCCTGTATATCACGAGTCTAAATTGTTCCTTGTTGCCTCCATCTGACAATAACATACAGCATTTTAAGGCTAGAGAAGGCAAGGAAACAAAAGACTCTCAAAGAAACTCAAGTAGACAGGTTCTGTCACTTGACTTTCTTCATAAATAGATCATATAATTCAACATGGTCATTGGTAAATTGTGCCTTAGCCATGTGGGTGGAATCAATGTATACACCATGATGGGAAAAATATAAAAATACTACAGTTTATTAGACTGTGACACAGCCCTAAGGTTGATGTTTAGAACTCCCTAAAGGAATGCTTTGAGTTTTGACACCATGAGTTTTACCCCTACTGAGTCATCCTAATGATGACTCCCAATTTTCCAAAACCATTGCAACACACTTTGGAGTTATAATGAGGGAATTACACAATCAGATAGCTGATTACACAGCCCACACGTACACACATAGCACAAACAAATACTTCACAATTTTAAGGCCGTAGCAGCTTGTTCTTGGGCCAAGACCAGATCTGACTTGGGGTTTTTAGAGTGACTGGAAAGCCCTGGAGCAAGCTAAAACCAGAAATATTGTGATTACAAAGCCCTGCACACTAGAGTATTAAAGCCAGTGAACAGTAGCCTACACATTCTGAAATTCATGCTTTTGACACCTGCTATTCGGCAAAGGGGCTGAATAAGTGGAGTAATTACAGCAGGCTATAGTGTTAAACAGAAATACTAAAGACCATTAAGGGCTCACAACAACTGTAGAAGCTAGGTTTAATTGAGATTAAGTTTAGTCCACCATGTATACCTCCTGTGTTCTTGGGCTATGCCTATTTACTTCTATTAATAAAATGTTTGTCTTATCAAAAAAACAAAAGGTTTAGCATTTGCACCTAGTGTATGAGTATCCTTGTCAACACAACTGTCTAATGTTTTTCTTGATGAATAAGAAGATTTTGAGACAAGTAACAAGGCAAAGCCAAGTACACAAGAATTATACAAAAACTGAACCTAATTACAAGTCAGGAACTAGAAAAAGAAACAAGAAAATCATGGACACTAGTTCCATTAAACACAATAGCCGAAGCCCGCTGAAATAAGGTATTAAAGAAAAAATGTTTAAATTCATCCACCTAGCATTATCTTCAAAACATCAACCATTCCTCTCAACCCAAATATACTAGATAAGGCATAAGGGGATCATATTCTTTTTTTTTATAGGTAAAAGATATTTTTATTAATAAGAATAGGCATATCCCGAATACACAGGAGGTATACAAGGGTTTATACCTAGCTAAGAAGAAAAAATGGTAACAAGAAAATCATGAAAATTTAGGCCATTACAATCTACAACACTTGCCCATAGGAACAAAGTTTTAATAAAAAACAATCTAGTCTCCTCCAATGTTTGCTCCTTATCTTCAAAAGTCTCATATTTCGTTCCTTCCATAGGCATCCAAAAATACATATAGGAACCATCTTCCACACTGCTAAGATTTGTGGAATTCCGCCCAAATTCTTCCAACAGGCTAGGAGCTCAACCACCGTAGCAGGCATAACCTAGGCTAATTCCATTCTTTTAAAGACATCATCCCATAGCGATCTAGCGACCTCACAGTGCAGTAGAAGATGATCCATAGTCTCACCATTCTTTCTGCACTTACAACACCAGTCCACGACAATCACCCAGCTTTTTTGTAGGTTGTCCATAGTCAAAATCTTGCCCAAAGAAGTTGTCCAAGCAAAAAAGTTCACCTGTAGAGGCACCTTGTTTCTCCAAATTCCATGAAAAGTTATTATTTTGCAGATTGGTGAGGATCTCATAAAAGGAGCAAACAAAAAAAACACCTTTCTTAGCGGGCATCCACCTCAACTTATCAGTTTCCCAAGTGTTCATTCTCATGGCATACAAGGTTCTGGAAAAAATAGCAAAGCTGTCAACTTCCCAATCATGCGCCACCCTCATAAAATTCACATTCCATTGGATTGAGCCACCGGACATCTCCATGAGATCCGCTGCCACTAATGCTTCCTATTCACATGCAATCTTGAAAACTGTAGGGAATGTGTCCTTAAGACTTAAGCATGATCTCAAAGCCACAAGTCATGCTAGAATTTTATTCTGGATCCATCACCCATCACAATTCTAGTGTGTCAAGCGAACACCCCCCAACCATACACCCCTTGTACCTCCCTAGTGCTCCACCCTCCATGTTATATCACCACAATCATTTCCCATGAAGAGCCCGATTGAATATCCTCAAGTTTCTGATTCCTTATCCCATTTGACCAGGTGGAACTTAAATTCATTCCCCAACCCACTCCAAAGGAAATCACACTGGACTTTTTCGATACGGATTGCCACACTAGCCGGAATTGGGAACAAAGATAAGAAGTGAGTTGGTAAATTGGACAATGTACTCTTGATCAAGGTGGTCCTACCACCTTTTGAAAAATACAATCTCTTCCAGCTTGCCAATCTGCGTTCAGTCTTTTCTATTACTTCATGCCATATAGTGCCCAATTTAATTCAAGTTATGGAACTAATTCTATCTTCCGAGAGAGTGCCTTTGCGATAGTGCCCGACCCTCCTCTACCTGGTCTATCTCCAGTAGTTCCTCCATTAGAGACTTCTTCTGATCACCTACATCTCCAAAAACTTGCACATTCCATATCTTTAGGTTTCTTCTTAAAGCTTTCAACTTAAAACAAAACTTGGAGTGCCATATATTAGATAGGAGGATCACCATTGGCTGACCCTTTCCACAAAGCCTTCACTTTTCACCCACATATTCTCGAATTTGAAATGCCTACGCCCTCCACGAATACCTTCACAATCTAGCAAGATTGGAAAATGATCTGGACAGAGTCGAGTTAGTCTTTTCTGACATTTCTCCGGATAATGGGCTTCCCAATCCAAGGAAACTAGAAATCTGTCCAATCAAGACCACGTTTGATTGTTTGACCACGTGCATCTTCCACCCATAAGAGGAATGTCCACCAAACCCAACTCAAATATAAAATCTGAGAACTCCTTCGTTGTAGGCCGAAGCCTACTCTCCCCCAATCTCTCACTTGGGAACCTAATAACATTAAAATCACCCTATACGCACCAAGGCATGTCCCACCAACTTTGTAACCCAGCAATCTCCTCCCATGGACTTCTTTGGCTGTTTAGATTCGGCCCATACACTCCGACAAAGGCCCACATAAAATCATTTTCCACATTTTTAAAAGAACATTCCACTGTATACTCCCCAATGTAATCCTCTATTTTATTCACAACCCTTCAATCCCACATAACTAATATTCCACCTAAGATGCTAAGAGATGTGAGATACACCCAGTCAACATATGAAAAATTCCACAAGCTATGAACAGTGCTTCTTGAAATAATTTCCGTCTTAGTTTCCTACAAGCAAACGATATCCACCCTCCACTCCCGAAGCAGATTTTTTATCCGAAGCACTTATTTTCCTCATTAAGATCTCTGGCATTCCAAGATACAATTTTCAGCTTCATAAAGAAATTTTCAGCCCCTTCCTTAGGATTTTCCTTTGCTTGCGCTGCCCTCATAATTAAAAGACCATGTCAGTCTATTTAGCTCCCTCTGTTTTTTGGAGCCTGACTTTTTAGCTCCATCTATTTAGCTCCCTCTGTTTTTTGGAATAGACTATGGCAGTCTATTACAAACAACAGCAATTTGCGCATTACCCCTTAAACCTCTCCGGCAAGCAAAAAGATCCACCACCCACCTAGGCATCACCCAAGTTATTCCACTCCTATTGAACACTTCATACCATAACAGCCTAGTCACTTCACAATGTAATAATAAATGATCCACCAATTCACCAGATTTCTTGCATAAGAAACACCAATCCAAAACAATTAATCCACACTTCCTAAGATTATCCAATGTCAGAATCCTCCCTAAAGAAGCAGACCAGCCAAAGAACACAACCTTTGAAGGCACCTTACTCTTCCAAATACTCTTCCAAGGAAAAGAGTGAACCCCATTCGGCCTAGACAGCATCACAACTGTCTAATGTGATTATCCACGAAGAAAAAAAGTTATTTTCTTTGAAAGTGTTAAATAAAGGAAACCAAATCTTATTTTATTTAGGAAAGCATGTATAAAAAGGGATTAATCAACCTTAGCATGAGTAAAAAGAGTTTGATAGTAATGGTGTAATGATCACAAAGGAAAACCAAGCCACATTTGGGATTATACACAAAAATGACCAGTCATTGTTGCAATTGGAGTCCATTAAAATAATAATAACGGGTAGGACTTCCCTCTCAAGCAATGTGGCATCTAATTCACCACATTCCTATACTCAAACCAGGAATTGCAAATGTTTTCCCTAAGTTGCAAAGGAAGTTTTGATATTGAGCCGCTGAGCGAGTTAAGAAACATAGTAGTATGGTTGTGCCTTAAACAATTATTGCAAAAATGTTACATTTTGAAAAGAGTACTTCAAGTAATGCGGTGTGATCCTAACCTTTCATGGAAGCACTTTTCTATGCACCTTCTCATATTTCATGAAAATCAAGTTTGCAAATGATCAAATATTAGATCTAATGGTTCTGGCCTGATAACTCATCTTCATGTTAGTCACTTGTAAATGAAAATCAAGTAATGCGGTGCTATTTGAAAGTAATGAACATATTCATGTTATGAAAATTACGCTAATGCTTTTCAAGTGAGAGTTATGTGAATCATGATCATTATTCTTATGCCATGGAAGTTACGATATTATAATGATATGAATATTGTGAAAAGCTTATGGTATGCAAATCATCAGAATAAGCAATGATGAATGAATGAATGAATGCCATGTTATGAATGTTTTACCTTGGCCATATGATGATGCTTGGTGCTAATGCAATATTATTGGTGGATGTGCCACACTAAAGGACATTGAGAATGTGTGATCCGCCACATGTTGCACCCCCTATGGCTGTAGACTATGGGCTCATACACAACCTTGCACAGAAGGGTACACGTGTATTGGCTACTTTGTACGTAAAGGTTTAGTGATAAATAACTTATAATATGTGAGAAAATCTTTCATTGTATTTAAAAATGTTTTTGAAGGTAAAACCTTACTCGGAACCTTTTTACTGCATGATGAACTATTTGCTGGTATTCAACTCATTTTTGTTTTGATATATTAGATGTCCCAAGTGACAAACATGAAGATGAGTTATCAGGCCAGAACTGTAGGACTGTGGACAAGTCAAGTTCAAGTGTTGAACATAGTGTTAGGTTTTTGGATTATGATGACGTAGTGACATCACGAATATTGTTTACTTTCAGTTATTGAATTTTTTTCACATTTCACAGTATTGTTTCATAATAATTAAGTTGGGGTTGAGGCCCAATTTGCCTAATGGTTGCTGCGGTTTCTATTAATCTCCATGACTGGAGTTCTAGCTCCCAGTGCAGCAGTGCCCCACGAGAACAATTATTCCCACGTCAATTGTATTTTCCCAAGTGTCCTGTTTGTTACCACAATATTCCTCTGCCATAAGTGAGGGCAATCAATAAAATTGGGATACCGTCCTCTTCTATAAAAAAAAATAATAATAAGTTATGGTTTTTGAGGTATTAAGTCACCTCAATAGCTTTCCTGTTCCTCTACCTTCACTCGCTGCCTGGCCTTCAACGACTCAAACTAATGTGTATGGATCTCATATGCCTGGCGCTATGTATCTATGTATGTAAGTTGATGTGGCATTCACAAGCCGACGGCAAGGGGGTATTACATACAATGATCATGGGTATCCTTTGCCATATGCTGCACAAGAGCAAGGGGAGATCGCTAAACTTCTAAATAGCCATATACATTATTAAGTGTCTCATCAATATAAAGTAGACACTATCTGAATAATAGAACATGCAAATATTGGTATTTGTGGGATTTTTGGGATGAAGCACAATCTATTATTTCTTCTCTAAATGTTCAGTTTAAACATGTGTTTTGGGAAGCAAATATGGTTGCTGATTTTTTATCAAAACATGGGGCTAGTGGTGTAACTTGGGATTTTGTTGGAGAGGAGTTTGGTCCGGGGAGACTTAAGGGGCTTATACGTACAGATAGAATGAATTTACCTTATGTTAGGCGTTAGGAGTAATGGGAGTCTTGGTGGGTTTTTTTGGGGTTTCTATGGTTGTAATTATGGTGATTCCTCCACCTTAGTGAGGGTTTTTTAATAAAATATGGAGGTGCTGTCCTCCTTTCATTTAAAAAAATATATATAATCTGAATAATAGAACAATTACCATGACTCAAAAAATTAGTTGAAGTAGACACTATTTGAATTATGTGATCTATAAATTCTTCTTTCTCCCTCTAATGTGTAGGGAATCAAATATGAAATTTTGATATGAAGTTAGATATCTAACGATGGCAGAGCAACATGCATTATTTTAAAAAGTTCTGACAGGGCTTCGCACACAAGAGTACGACTTTCACTGTTACCAATTGCATTTGTAGTTAGAACAGATGCCGAACATTAATTACGGATACCTCGGGTGGATTTTTGCTTGTAGGCCTGAGTAAGCTGAGAAAATGTGCAAAAGCATATTAGGGTCACAATCAGAGACTTGAGAAGGTCAAAACCACCAGAGCACCACAGGCTTAACACTCCATGAAAGTGGTGCAGGGGGAACCAATTAAAAAAAGGCTTTTAAAAGAAAATATATACAATCTAAATAGTTTTCAAAGCCATGAACCTTTATTGCAGTAACTCAATTCATGAAACCCTTCTTATAGAATTTTTTTTATAACTCGTGTTCTTTATACATTGAAGGGAGATAAGTCACACCCATGCATCAATTAGCATCATCAAAAATTCTATTTTATGAACATGATATACAGTAACAAGTTGATGTTCCACAATAATAAAGAAGCAATCCAAGGTAAAAATATGAGCAGAGACCATGTTTTCAAATCATCTCATACTTCATAATACATGATGCTCGGCAGATGAAAAAAAATATGCACAAACAAGCATAGCGAATAAGGATGTCAACATAATGCCAGAACTTAGAAGTACTCCCAATTCTAAAGAAAAGAGCAATAATCAGCTAAAATCATTTTCGCTTATGCAATGCAAATATTCACTATATCAAGTTACTGTTTCAAGTTGAATGTGGAAAAAAAAAGGTGAGAGGAAGTAAAAATTATGTAGGTGTTTTGGTGAGCTACTGATTATGAAATTTTAGACCACAAGGACAACCGAATTTTCGGAGTCAACAGAGGTTGTCTTGAGATGGGTTGAAAACATATTGTTATAATGGAATGCTTCTGCATTAGAAGAAGTTACTTGAAATAAAATATTCAAATTAACCTTAATCTAATGCATAAAATTGGCACAAGGTCTCAAGCAGACATGAAAATGATACCAGTTATCAACCTTCATAATGATCAACATCACATTCAATCCAATCAGGACAGCCAACAGTTTTTTAATACTGAGAATGGAAAATTACATATAAAAAAATGAATACGCAGAATGGCTGAATGGCTTAGTAGAAGTTATGCACCTCACAATATGATAAACTCCACCGAAAGCATGATCTCTTGAGATTCACTGGTGTGAAATCAAAACCTCTGTACTCGTACAAAAGAGTAGATGCGTAGACACATCTGGTAACTTTTTCATAGGAAGATTCCAGAGCGACACTCCCACATGATGCAATCTGAAATCATAAGAATTACAAAAGAATTGGTCTTCTACCAGGTAGAAGGAAAATATAATCTGCTAATAGAACACATGCACATACTTATAAAAAATAGAATACAAGCACAAAACGGACCACATATGAGAATAAAAAGGAAATTATACAGAAGATAAACAGAGCAGCATGTCAAATGATATTAATCTACCAATCAAATTGAGGCATGACATAAAGCAAATACTTAGTTTATCAAGAAGTTCCTGAAAGGACCTATCTCCTTCCTAGGAACTATAAAGCTTATTTAATTGACAATTTCCCAATCACATAAAATATTATGACTGTGAAGAAGTCCAAGTTCTAAACAAAAAAATCATGTTCACAAAATACTTGCTCTGGTTTGCAAAATACCAAACTCATACCTGCAATCTGTATGAACAAAACAAGAAAATGAAAAAAATCGAGAAAAAGAAATTCTAGAACCTTATTTAATGTTTCTATTAAATCGTGAATAGAAGCCACAAAGTAAAGCCGAGGACATCAACACCAATACCTACTACACTCGTATGATATTGGCGGACACCAATAGCTATATTATTATTCTATAGCTTCATAATTACAAAGCTCGAAGTAATTCACTCTGAAACACAAAAATAATGCTTAACAGTTCTCAAACACATCCTCTGATCTTATCCCCCCATTAAGACGTATAAGCAAACAAAACAATCTCCTCCAAACAACTGCCATGAATGATGACGACACAGAAACCCAGCTTTTGATGACAAAATTCTTCAGGATAACCAAGAATAGGAAGAAAATCTAGCCTGCCAATACTAATTGATTTATCTTGCTAGGAAAGTTGATTTTTTATTATTTTTTTCCTCAGATTTTTGTAAACAATATTGCAGTAAGTATTAGCCTACTAGACTATAGCTCCATTTCAGCATAGTTTTGTTCCACTAATTTAATGATGTTTCTGTCCACGTAAAAGATCACAAGACGGATTTCTTTAGAAATAGATCTCATCCCAAAATTTTCATCTAATTCCATTTCATCTCATCTTCTTCTTAAACATAATTCAAATATAATATTTTCAAACTAATCATTACAACTTTTTCAAATTAATCATTACAACTTTCCTAAACTTTTAAACAAAAAATAAAAAACAATTCAACTTTTTCAAATCACCAAACAAAAATAATATTATAAAACTATATTCTAACAATATTTTAATTTTATAATATTTTTTATACAACTTTTTCAAAACTCAAAAAATAATCAACAAGTTATCTCACTACTGTTCACGTACTATTTACAAAATTTTCATTACATCTCAGCCTAATAGTTTCAATTGAGAGAGAGCCCAGTAAGAATAACTCAACTTTTTAAGAATACCCATGACTGGTTAGAAGGAAATGCGTTATTTTCCTCTCTATTTTGAACAGGAGTTTCCACACTGATGGTTTTTACTTTTCTTTTGATGAAACGAAACCAAAATTACCTAAACACTGCCAATTTCATATTAAACCTCCTTCCGCCTTATTTTCTCAGCAACCAAACACAAACCAAAACTAGAAAGGTGCCACACGAAAAATCGTAACGAACCCAGCAAAAGGAAAGAATAAAGATAAAGGAAGAGAGAGATGGTTGGTACCCCAGTGATCTTAACGAGCTGTCCCTCACGAGCCACCCTAAGGTCAGACTCCGGAAGAGAGCGAAGAAAGAAAAGGATTGCCCTTTTAGTCTTCCAGTGATGGGTATTCCAGACAATAAAGGCGAGGACGAGAGCCGAGAGCACAAGAAAAGAGGCAAAGAAGAGGGCGTTGTGGACAACAATGAGCATGAAAATGGAGACAAAGAGACCCAGAAGAAATAGGGGTATGACAATGTAGAGGAATAGAGGAGGAATGGGATTACAAGAACAACAATGCTGGTCTCTCGGAGCTACGCTAGAGAGGTCGTTCATCACTATCTCTGTGACTGTGCGGCTTTACTGCACCCAGTGAGACAAAGTGACAAACATTCAAGAGGAGTCTGCAGACACCATAGTCAGAGGTTTTGGCCTTTGTTGGGAAATGGGAGAGCGATATGCGGAAGGTGGGACGCCGGTACTTGCAAGTTGTAAAGCACTCGGTTTAGTACGAGTATGACAACGCTCTACTTGCATTTTTCAAACATTTGAGAATCCCAGCATGGTGACGACACAGCTACATGTATTTTTTTTTGTTTTCGTGTAAACGGGTATGGGACAGGAAATGATCTGCGAAGGCTTAAAATTAGATAATGTTAAGTATAGTTACTAATTATTTTAAAAAATTATGAATAATAATACAAATATATTTAATGAGACATTTGGAAAATAAGATGAAATAAAAAAATATATGAATAGTAATGAAATGAGATTTGTAAATAATGGTAAAATAGTTTAGTTTGAGTATGATGTTTTATGGAATTTTGAAAAATAAGAGAAAAAAAGTTGAATAAAAATATTATAAAATTAAAATATTGTTATAATATAATTTTTTAATAGTATATTTATTTTAAAATTTGAAAAAGTTGAATTTTTTTTTATATTTTGTTTAAAAGTTTCGAAAAGTAATAATGATTAGTTTAAAGTAATTGTATTTAAGTGATGTTTGGGAAGGAAATGAGATGAGATGAGATAAAAAAAAATTACCAAACACCCCTTGAGACCTAGTTTGTTTTTACAAATTATCACATCTCATCTCATCTTATCTTATTTTATTTAATCATTACATATTTTTCAAACTCCCACAGAAATATAAAAATAATTCAACTTTTTCAAATTTTAAAATAAAAATAATATTATGACAATATTTTATTTAATTTTCAACTTTCATCTCATTTCATTACATCTATATAACCAAACGAGAATTTGTATAGTCTTTTTGAAAAAAAATAATGTTATTATATTTTTTAATTTATACCACTCATTTTATCCCTTTTGACATGTCATCAAAGCAATGCCACATGCTTATTAGGGGAATTAAAAAAATAAAAAATATATATTCAAAACAAAATAGTACTCAAAAAATAAATAAATAAAGATTAAAATCTTAGATTCTCTCTACCTTTTATTTGGTGTTTTTAACTTTTTTTAACAAGTGCACCACATTATGATTCCATATCAATGCCAAAAAACAGGCGGTATAAATTAGGGACAGAGTACATTACTCACAAACCTCACTCTGTCATAATGATTTTTTCATAACTCTTAACTACAAATTTTAAGGAGGTAATGCAAATGCGTAAGAGTTAGGGGTTTTTAGCAATAAATTTTTACTAGTGTACATCGGATAGTTGAAAGAGAAATATTTTTTGCAAAATCTTAAACCAAAACACCAAGAATACTATGTCACCCCTTAGGCTTGAAATAGGTCATGATGTTGATTTGGAAAGCATTTTGGCCTTGTTTGAATTCAGAATTAAACTTATCTCGATTCATTTTATTACGTCTAATCATTATAATTTTTTTAAATTCTTAAACAAAATATAATAAATAATTTAAATTTTTAAAATTTGAAAATAAAAATAATATTTTATTTAACTTTCAACTTTCGTCTCAACTCATCTTATCTTATCTCATCTCAACTCATTATCTAAAGCTCTCTTAATCACTTTTCTTACATTTTTTTTAATTATTTGATGAAGTTATATATTTACTTCCCAAATGTTCATTATTCCCTACGTCTAACCCCTTTTGAGATTCTTTAAATGGTCTTTACCCCCTTGAAAGGAAGAGAAGCCAAAAGCTGAGTGGATCTGATCAATACCCTAGCCCGAATAAATTGTTTGAAATTTTCTTGACTTTATCTTGACAATAACAAAAGCTGAGTGGTCCTGAAAGGCCGAATTGAAAGTGACGTATAGCAAGTTGAAATGCATGTGCAAGAGGTTTGTCGCTTAATGCTTCCTTATCTAATCATTATAAATTTTTTAAATTTCTACATAAAACATACTAAATAATTTAACTTTTTAAAATTACAAAACAAAAATAATATAAAAAAAATTATATTCTAATAATATTTTATTTAACTTTCAACTTCCATCTTATCTCATCTATGTAACTAAACGAGACCTTAATTTTTCAGCTTCATCAATATTATATAAACAGCATATCATTTTGGCTAATTAAAATCCAAATAAATAAATAAATAATATTTTCAATAACTTACGTTTGGATAGTGAAAAATGTTTAGAAGAGTTGTAAATAGTAGTAGAAAAAAGTAATAAAAAAGTAATAATAGAATAATGAATAATTGTGTAAAATAATGAATAGTAGTAAAAAGTAAATGAAAAGTAATAATAAAATAATAAATAGTAGTGAAGTATTCTGAAAATATCTAAGATTTTCTTGATAGATAACTTCCAAACATCTAAACAATTAAAAAAGAAATTAAAAGGGAATGGTTGTTATTCAGCTCTTAGGCTTTGTTTGGAATATGAAATCACATCAACTCATATCAAACCAATTATTGATGAGATCTACTATTTTTTTAACTTTTTATAAAAAGTTAAAATTCATCTCAAGTTTCAACATATTTCATACATTCAAACACATATCTCAACTTCTTTATATTTAAATACATTTCAATGAAATTTACAAAATATTATTATTCATAGATCAATTTAAATCATCTGAAATCATATCGCCATCTGCTGACTAGATTTTCTACCACAGTTATTAGACATAGGAGGCCTCTCAATTCTTGCCTTGTCTGCGATTTATTTGATAATAAAAACAAAATTTGTGTTTTGAATCCCTAACCCGTCTCCTGCCTACATTCAGTATCTTTTTCTGTTTTATTTTTATTAAAAGATGAGTCAGTTGAGCTCGACTTTATCATCTAGTTACATTTTACAATACTACTATATACCACCGGCTCTTAACCCCATCAAGGCCTTGCTATCAGCCGATAATATTAAAATAAATAAATAAATAAATAAAACCCAAAAACATAACGCAGGAGGGAGGGAATTATTTTCATTTTGAAGAAACCGAGCAGAGCCCAAACCAGAGTAGAGCTGCAGTCTTCGCTCCGTTGTGCAGTCTTCTCTTCTGGGTTTTAAACCTATTCTTTCATCTGCATTTATGGGTAAGAGAACAGCTTGTTGTTGGGTTTTAGCTGGGTTTTTCTTTCATCGACATTTTAGCTGGGTTGTTGCTCTGAGTTGCTCTTTTCATTTTTGTTTGTATGTGAAAAATGGCTTTGTTTATTAGTTTTATACAAAGATCATTTATAAGGAAATTTGATATCTTTGCTTGGGGTGTATTTTTTAAGCTTGATTTTAGTTGTAAACGTATCACGTCCGTCGGTAGATGAAAAATAAAAAGAAAAAGAAAGTGGATCTCATCTGTTTGTTCATTTGCTACTATAGATTTGGTAGTTTAAAATCTAGTTCACGTGTGGTACCGTTTCAAGATGATGATAACAATGACTTGAATGCTGTAGTCAACAACAAAGTTGAAGAGGTTCATGAGAATAATAAAGATTTGGCTGGACCTTTCTTTGAGGATAAGAATCAAAGATGAAGAAATGTGAGATGACTCGTTACACCCAGCTAGGATGTCCTTATAATGATCTTATACCCCACCAATTAATAGGTAAGTGAAAAGCTGATTGATGTTGAACCAACCTACTTCACCAAGTACTTGAAAACTTTAAACATGTTCCCTTTCTTTTTCCCTAAGCACTTTCAATTAAAGTTGTACCTACTGGGAAAGTCCTTATAATTATGTAATGTAATAGAAATCTGGTATATTTTGCCTCGTATCAGTATGTGAGGTGCAATTTTCATGGTTTTATGCTTAACTTGATGAACTTTCTATTGCAAAAATGAAAATCCTTCATGCCAGTTCTATTATATTTCGTTGAACTATCTATTGCAAAAATGAAAGGCTACGAAGTTGAAAATATATAATTGTAAATGCTAATTTCGATGAAGTTATGGTTTTGAGTTCTTTTTTATTCCTATGTTGGTTTGGCTTTTAAATCGAACACCAGCTCTCTGTCCACCGGTTTTAAAAACCCCACATGTCCTTTTACTCGGCATTTTAATTGCTTGAATGGCATTTGAATTGCTTTTGCATTACAGTTTATTTTTTTTTCTAGCAATAAAAACCCATCTGTTGAATGTCAATTGGGTGTCTTCATAGTTTGTACTAATTTTCAGCATGGGAAAAGGGAAAGAACAATCAACTACGCAGACATTATCTAGCTCAAATCTCTCATCTGAGGTATGTAATATGATTTAATATATCAATAACATAGGTATTGTTGAGTTAATATTTATTTCTAAAATACATCAATAACTTTATCTAATAACATGTTAGGTCATACCATCAACTAGTCCAAACATCCCAAATTACATGCCTGGTTATTTTGGACCAGTGCCTATGTGGTCATCGACTTTTCTACGATATCTGGTTGGTAACGAATTCCAATCAACATACAAGTGGTGATAAATTATCAGTATTTATTCTTAATAAGTTGGCTTCTTTGCTGGAGTTTAATTACAGACTTTTTGTGTTTATTGCAGAATGCTGATTACTCATTTCAACATATCATGGAACCTCCGACTTTTATCAGCAATACAAGCTCTGCCACAAGCAGAATAATTGGTTCAGAGGATAAAAGACCAAATAGTAGGGAAACTGAAGCGCCATGTGGATCTCCTAGAGTTGAAGAATGTACTGAGGATAGACCAAATCCTACGGAACATGATGATGACAGCGCCGAGAAATCTCAGAATGTCGAAGTGGATGATGATGAAGAGCCAAAGTCGAGAATAGAGTTTAATTCTTTTGAAAATTTATTAAGTTATTATAAGGAATATGGTAAGAAATGCGGGTTTGGGGTGATGACAAAATAATCTGAGAGGGAAGAAGATGAGTTTGTTAGATATGTCACCCTTGCTTGTGTCCGGGGTGGGAAGGTCCAAAAAAGGACATTGAATGTTGCCAATCCACGTCCGACAGGAAAGACAGAAGGTAAGGCAAAGATTAATGCCTTAAGACAAGATGGAATGCTTCAGTTGATGACAGTACATAATATCTATAATCACGGCCTCAGTCTAAAGAAATCTTGTTTCTTCCAATGTAATAGAGAAGTTAGTGATGCCATAAAAAGGGTCCTAGATACAAATGATTTCGCTAGTATCCGAACGAATAAGAGTTACAAATCTCTTGTTGTTGGCGCGGGTGGATTCGAGAACCTCCCTTTTTTAGAAAATGATTATTGTAATTATATTGACAAGGCAAGACATCTATAACTTGGCGCAGGTGGTGCTAGAGCGCTTTGAGAGTACTTTTTATGGATGCAGTACAAAAATCCTGAGTTCTTTAATATGATGGATATAGATGATGACGGGAGGTTAAAGAACGTCTTCTAGGCAAACCCTCGTAGTAGAGCAGCGTACTAATATTTCAGTGATGTGGTCACATTCGACACCACATACCTAACGAATCGATATGTGATGCTTTTTGTACCATTTGTTGGTGTAAACTACCATGAGCAGTCAATTTTGTTCGGAGCATGCTTGATTTTCAGTGAGGATACCGAGACCTTTGTGTGGTTATTGGAGACATGGTTGCAATGCATGGATAGTATCACTCTGAAAGCTATTATCACTGATCAGGATAAAGCAATGAAAAATGTATGAATAGAAGCATAAGGTATCTAATAACTGCCCCCTCTAGCTTTGTTGTGAATTGGATTGGTTATATTTGTTGTGGATTGAATACATCTTTGTGTATTTGAGGGACTTTGTTTTGAATTGGATTGGTTATATTTGTTGTGGATTGAATAGGTGCATACAACATAAGCATAAGATATCTAATAACTACCCCTTTAAAACATGCTTCAAACACAAGTTGCCTCTGGGGCTTGTGTTTTTTATACTTGTTTTTTTACTTCTTGGTATTAAGGATTGGAAGAATAGAGAGAAAGAGAGCAACTACTGAAGCCAAATTTAAGAGTACTTGGTGAATTTCTTGGTTGCGTGCCAGTTAGAAATGGTGCCTTGGCTGAGTACTAATTTTTTTTGGCTTTCCCACCAATACTGAAACCTGTTCAAAGTGCTATTGTTGTTGCTGTCATGACTTGTTTTCCACAATATCATTCTTCTTCCATTCTACCTTACTGAAACAGATAGTTAACCTTCAAGGCCCAATAATAACACACTAAATAAATTGTTTGCTAATTTGATCGAACATATACATTATACAATGAGTCCTATATACATATAATTGCTACAAATTAGAGGATGAACAATGCAAATAACAGGCAAATTAAACTTCCTAGATTCCTATTACAATATTCTTACAGAAAAGTAAAACAAAAATTTGTGTTTTATCAGTCCAAATTACTTATATAACACTAGGTAATATACATGTACAAATGCAAAACAGCAATAAATCCGAAGTAGCGTACCTAAATGCCTTATTTTAGCCTCTTGTGCTTTAAGTACCAACTCCTTTTGCATAACCTCGTCGCTTTTATTGGATAGTACCATATGCACCTCTCGAGGCGATCCACTATCTTACGCAGTTCAATCTCCCTCTTTTCGAGAAGCTCGAGTATCTTCTCGACCTATTTCTCTTTATTTAACAGTTCATTCATTCTTTCTTGAACTTGTAGCTTAGTCACTTCATTACTATCCAACCACTTGAAAAACTTACAGTATGGTAAGCCTTGCTCATTTCATGCATATATTAGAAATGTATGAATTGTACATCATATTAAATGATTATATATAAAAAATATTTTAGGCAACAAATAATGTAGTTACCTGGGTATTTTACTTCGAACACCCTAAGAAGGGTCGTTTAGAATTTTTTGCAGTAGTTGACCATTTCAATGTGGCTTCGAGCTCACAGAAGCACAATAATTTTCCCAAAGTATGTTTGAGAAAAGATTAAGAAGATATTGATGAAGATGATGACGACATTCTAAGATGAACCCCCATAAAACAATTGAATAATAGTTTAATAATGATGGAATAAAATTGAATAGCAGCAAGTTTTAAAGTACTTTAATGGCCCTTGCCCTAATAGGAAAATATCATGCAACATGCAAGGTGTCTACTGAAAAAGTTGAAATATATTTTAAACAATTCAGTACATATATTTTCCAAAGATTTAATCTAACAATAATGATGATAAAGTGATACATTTGAAAGAGTAATTCTTATTGCAGTGGCGTGGACTGCTTTGCAGGCATAAATGAAACGCTCTCATTTCATTTATTGATGAAACGGAGCGTTTCACAAGACATAGCAGAACCAAAGAAGTCATGAGAAATAGGGAAAGCACAGACCAAGCTCAAGAATAATGAGGAATTGTGTGTTTTAATGGAGAGTTGGTTACGTCTATGGATATAATTAATGGTGATTTTGCAATTCAAAACTATTTAATACAACACTAATTTCTGTGGATCTCCTAAAGTGGTAAATGTTCTTTTTCAATCTTCTTTCAGAAAGGCCTATAAAGCAAAAAAGAGAGCTATAAGGGAAATAGCAACAAATGGGGACAAGACTAATATCCCCTCAAGTTTGTGTCCCTGCAATTCAATAATTTAAGAAATAGCAACAAGTAGGGACAATTATAATCTAGCTGATAACTAGAAGAATATCCATTTTATTATATCTGTATAACCTTTCTCTGTCTTTTGGTTAAAAAATAAAAGAAAATTTGAAAAAAAAATACATATCCAATTTTAGTCCAATCTACAATTTCAGACGCAAAAGGTACAAATTATATTTTTTAATCAAGTCTACCAAACACAATCAGCTCTCAACAATATTTAAATAAGGAATAGAATTCATGTGTAACTATGTACATCATCAAAAGATTAGATAAAGTAATCAGATAAAGAAATCACTGATGGCTTTAGATAAAGAGTTATAAAACAACGATGAGACTATTTTACAATGGAATATCCCAAAAAGTATATGCATTATACAAATGGCATGATCATAAGACACTTTTATCTTGTAGCCTATTGTTCATTGAAATATCAGTGGGCTCTCCATGTTTCTTACAAAGACCAAAACATCCAATAATGGTTGAACTTTTGCATTCAATATCTTGTCATGATCACCACCACCTCTACCATTGTAAATCATTTAGTTCAAGCTCAGTTGGGTTGATCAGGCCCTAAAAAACCCCAATTTAATGGCCAAAATGATCATGAATAAGGCCGAAGATGGAAATCTGCATGAAAAAAATGAAAAAGGAAATGTTGGTTATGGTACTGCTGTTCATTACATCCCAAGGGAGGATTTTAACAACTTTGGTGGGGGCGATAGCAATGTTGGTGTGAATTAATGGAAGTACTGGGTAAAAATTTGTAGTAGTCTTTAAATATTTGGCAAATGCATTACAAGTTATATGCACGTTATATGCATATCTACATATATACATACATACAAATGTATGTTACAAAAATGAATAAAAAAGCAAAAAATTCAAATTGCAAAATATATAAATAAACTGAATCAAAATCAAACAAAATCTCCAAATCAACTAATCAACACTTAAAATTACAAGCACAAATTTGATTCATAAAACTAAAAGCAACAATCCAAAAAAAACCTAGGGGGTTATTGAGCAGAGAGAAGTGACCACCGGGTTCGTGTCCCATTGCGGCCTCAGGGGTGAAGATGACGAGGATGGAGGTTCGGGGGAGAGGGAGGACAACGGGGATGGAGCTTTGCGGGGTCGTGGAGAAAAGAGAATGGTTTGTGGGTTCGTGGATCCAAAGAACAGGGTTCGTGTGGGTTCATGGCCTCAAGGGTGAAGATGACGAGTAGATTAGGGTTAGGGTTCATGTGGGTTCCCAGGCTCGTGGAGAAGAGAGAACAACTATTAGGGTTAGGGTTCGTGTGGGTTCGTGTGGGTTAGAGTTAGGGTTAGGGATGAGAGTAGACAAAGATGAGAGAAAACAGAAGGGTGTGGGGGAAGATGAAGATTGAATGTCGGCTATTAGGGTTAGGTTCATGCGTGGGATGAGAGGGATGAGAGAAGACAGAGATGAGAGAAAACAAAAGGATGTGGGGGAAGAGTAAAATTGAATGTGAGGGATGAGCGAACGAAATAAAATGGTGTCATTTAGTAATTATGCCACGTAGGTGCCGAGGCCGCAACGGGGATACAAGGTGGTTGAATTTAGAATTTTCCTACATTTTATATGTACAAACAAATTATTTATTTTTTTAAAAGAATTCAAACTTGTTTACAAGCTCTTTCTTTAACTCAAGAAAATAGATTATTTGTATTTATCTACATACTTCGTGTTTTTATAAATATTCTTATGTACGTAGTTTATATTTACATATAGTTTTTAATATATTCCAAAGGATTTTAACATCAAGTATCGTATTAAAAACGTGATTTTTCTTATTTTTTGAATACATAAGACGTTCTCCTTGTAAAGGTAAAAACAATCTCATAAAAAATATTATTAGCTACAAAGTTATTCAACTTTACATGAGCAAATGAGTTGAGCAGGTTTTTATAGAGTTGTCTTATTTAATTATCATCATAATTTTGTATACTCATCTAATAAATTAATTAATTTAAAGTTGAGTTCAAGTCAATCTCAAGCAGTTTATCAAATAATATGTTTAGTACTTACGTACTGAACCAAGTTCACGATTTCTTTTATGGGTGGCAATGACCCAAATTTAGCCCTTGACTTTGACTTTGTTTGATTATACAAATGAGATGAGATGATAAATATCTAAATAATAATAAAATGGTCTATAAATAATAGTAAAACAATTAAAGTTAAGATCATGTTTTATAGAATGTTGGAAAATGAGAGGAAAAAAATTAAATAAAAATATTATAAAGTTAAAATATTGTTAGAATATAATATTTTAGTATTATTTTTGTTTGGAATTTGAAAAAGTTTTTTTTTTTTTTGTGTTTTGTTTGAAATTTTTAAAAAAGTTGTAATGATTAGGTAATAATTAAACTAAAAATTTAAAAATTAAAAATTAAAAAATATTTGTATTTGAATGATATTTAGATGTTGAGATGAAATAAAATGAAATAAAATAGGTTGAGACCATCTGTAAAACCAAATGAGGGAGATGCTTTTTTCGAACAAAAGCATAGAATGGTTAATTATAAATATTTCACAGTTTCACTAGCTCCATATTTAACTTTAAATTATCTTTCATGTCCATTTCCCCTTTTATCTTACGAATTTATTGTCATAGCTAGATGTCACCACCTAGATTTTTCTAGAGAATTCCATAACCATCTAGAGTCTCCTAGTCCTTTGTAGATTGTTCTTGAGTCTTGTAGAATGTTATAGAGTTATAGGGACTACTCTAGAAGAGTGTAGAAACCCTTGTAAGAGAGTCTTGTAGATATTTCTAGAGTCATAGTCTAGAACATTCTTTACCCTTGGATTGGTGACAAGTGTCACAATCCTAGCCATTCATTGTACCAAGAGGTCCCTATAAATAGAGGGAGTCCTCATTTGTGTAACTCACCAAGCAATAAGAGCAATCAAGTTCTCTAGAGCCTCTCTCTCTACTTTCTCACTCTAGACTTGTTCTCTTTGTCTTGAGTCACTTAGAAGGCTTACTTAGGAGTTTTGTGGGGACAAATCCTCCTAAGGCCGCACGGGACGTGAGAAGAAATTCTAAGTCCGTGACAGTTGGTATCAGAGCTATCCAGGTTGGGATGGCGGACCAAAGTGAGGTCACCTTGGAGCCCCAAGAGCCACGAAAGAGCAAGAGGTCGAAGGATTCAACCTCATCCATGGAGTCTCGTCTCGATGGGATCGAGAAGGCCATTACTAAGATCTTGGCCAAGATGGAGGAATGGGATCAGTCTCACAGGAAGGTGAGCACCCTTGACAACACTGTGACCAGGATGGAGGTGGCGGTAGCGGATGTCAAGGATCGACTTGACGTTGTGGAGCAAAGTTTGGAAGAGCTAGGATTGGAGGGCCAATCTGAATCGCTCAAGGAGTCCATTCTAAGCACCATCAACCCCACCATCGAGGCACAGCATGTTGAGAACGTTGCCTTCCAAGACCGGGTCTTGGGAGAGCTAACTAGACTCCAGGAGCAAATGGAGGAATACCGCGTCGGTCTGGAGGAGACCAGGGCGGACTGGGCCATGTGCAAGCGGGCAGTGGCCAATGGAGGCACCATTGGGGGTGGAATGGTGGCTACACCAAGGGTGGATACCCCCAAACCAAAGGAGTTCGATGGCAAGCGGGATGCCAAAGAACTAGACAACTATATGTGGCACATGGAGCGCTACTTCGAAGCTTTAAACATGCAAGATGAGCATGTCAAGGTACGTACTGCTTCTCTCTACCTTACTAATCTTGCTGGTACTTGGTGGCGTCGTAAGCATAGTGAGATAGAGAAGGGTACTTGCACTATTAACTCTTGGGAAGAGTTCAAGCATGAACTCAAAAGGCAGTTCTATCCTGAGAATGTGGCCCTTAATGCGCGGAAGAGAATGAAGGAGTTGAAGCATACTTCTTCTATCCGCAACTATGTTGAGGAATTTTCAGCACTCATGCTTCAAATCACAAACATGAGTGAAGAAGATCTCCTCTTCAATTTCATCGATGGCCTTAAACCATGGGTGGCTCAAGAGCTCAAGCGTCGTGGGGTCAACGACATCTCCACCGCCTTGACAGTGGCGGAAACCTTAGAAGAATTTGAGTATCACAAGAGTAACAACTCTTCAAAGCCCAAGTCTTCGAAGGATAATCACGGCAAAGGTGGGGGAGCGAAGGGGTTCAAGCCACCACAAAACAAGGAACGGGGAGACAGGCCTTCGACATCAAAGGAAAGCAAGAAAGACCACTCCAAAGACAAGAAGCCTAAGGATGCTTGCTTCCTTTGTGATGGACCACATTGGGCTAGAGATTGTCCCAAGAGGAAGGCTCTCAATGCCATGCTGGAAGAGAAGGAAGCCCATGAGACATCACATATGGGGTGTTTGCAACTTCTTAACTCACTCAAGGCAAACACCAAGCCAACCACCAAGGATGGGTCTTTGATGTTCGTAGAGGTAATCATCAACGGAAAGAAGACTCATGCTATGGTCGACTCGGGGGCTTCTCACAACTTCATCAAGAAGGAGGAGGCCGCACGGCTAGGGATTCCTCTTAAAAAGGGTCAAGGATGGCTGAAAACCGTGAATTCCGAGGCCAAACCCCTTGATGGTATAGCTCATGGGGTGGAGCTACAACTTGGCACTTGGAAGGGGAAGGTGGATTTCTCGGTCGCCCCTATGGATGACTTCAATGTTGTATTGGGGATGGAATTCTTGAGACAATTCAATGTAGTGTCTCTACCCCACTACAACTCAGTGTGCATCCTAAAGGGTGGTCCATGCATGATTCCCACCGTGTCTAGACCAAACACCACCCAACTTCTATCAGCCATGCAATTCAAGAAGGGTTGGAAGAAGGGTGAGGTGTCTTACATAGCCTCTATGGCAGAAAGGGAAGAGAAGATTTCCTCCCCTCCACCTAAGGAGATCCAGGCGGTTCTCAAGGATTATGAGGACGTCATGCCACCAGAGTTGCCCAAGCAACTACCACCTAGGAGAGAGGTGGACCATCAAATTGAGCTGGAGCCCGGCGCCAAACCTCCTGCCAAGGCGCCCTATCGCATGTCACCTCCGGAGCTTGAAGAGTTAAGGAGGCAACTTAAAGAGCTGCTCGATGCCGGATTCATTCAACCCTCCAAGACACCATACGGAGCACCCGTGCTATTCCAAAAGAAGCATGATGGGTCTCTACGTCTATGCATTGACTATCGGGCTTTAAACAAGGTAACCATCAAGAACAAGTATCCTATTCCTTTGATTGCTGATTTGTTTGATCAACTGGGCCATGCAAAATACTTCTCTAAACTTGATCTAAGATCGGGATACTATCAAGTAAGGATTGCGGAAGGAGATGAACCAAAGACAACTTGTGTGACTCGTTATGGAGCATATGAGTTTCTAGTGATGCCCTTTGGCCTCACCAATGCTCCGGCCACCTTCTGCACGCTCATGAACAAGATCTTCCATCCCTATCTTGATCAGTTTGTGGTAGTCTACTTAGATGATATTGTCATCTATAGTTCCACCCTGGAAGAACATATGGAGCATTTAAGGGTTGTTTTCCAAGTCTTAAGGGAAAATCAACTCTATGTTAAAAGGGAGAAGTGCTCGTTTGCGCTGACTGAAGTCCATTTCCTTGGCCACAAAATACAAGGAGGAAAACTCAGCATGGAAGAAGGGAAAATTAAAGCCATTAAGGAGTGGGATCCTCCCACCAAGGTTACCGAGCTTCGATCCTTCCTTGGGCTTGTCAACTACTATAGAAGATTCATAAAGGGATACTCTACAAGAGCATCTCCCCTCACCGACTTGCTCAAGAAAAACAGGGCATGGGAGTGGACATCACGGTGCCAGGAAGCCTTCGATGACTTGAAGGCAGCCATCATGGAGGAACCGGTGTTGGCTCTACCAGATTGCACCAAGACCTTTGAGGTGCACTCAGACTCATCAGATTTCGCCATTGGGGGAGTTCTCATGCAAGAAGGACACCCCATTGCATATGAGAGTCGCAAACTCAATGAGACTGAAAGGCGATACACGGTGCAAGAGAAAGAGATGACGGCCATCATTCACTGCCTTAGGGCTTGGCGACATTATTTGCTTGGCTCTCGCTTTGTGGTCAAGACAGACAACATTGCCACTAGTTACTTTCAAAGTCAAAAGAAACTAAGTCCAAAGCAAGCTAGGTGGCAAGACTTCTTAGCAGAATTTGACTACGTCTTGGAGTACAAGCCTGGCAAGGCCAACGTCGTTGCTGATGCCCTTAGTAGGAAGGGTGAGCTTGCCCATATGAGTAGCATACAAGGGGAGACACTGGAGATAATCCGTGAAGGCTTGAAGCATGACCCTCTAGCCAAGAATCTGATGGAATTGGCTACGGAGGGGAAGACCAAGAGGTTTTGGGTAGAGGATGGGTTACTCTACACCACCAGACGGCGACTGTATGTTCCGAAGTGGGGAAAGCTACGGAGGAACCTTATCAAGGAATGCCATGATTCCTTGTGGGCTGGACATCCTGGCCAACGTCGTACTCAAGCCTTGTTGAAAGTCTCTTACTACTGGCCACAAATGAGGGATGAGGTGGAGCTCTTCGTAAAAACTTGTCTTGTGTGCCAACAAGATAAAGTGGAGAATCGAAGCCCCGCCGGTTTGTTGGAACCACTACCCACACCTTCACGTCCTTGGGAGAGTGTGAGCATGGATTTCATAGTAGCTCTCCCTAAATCTGAAGGATGCGGTACCATCATTGTGGTGGTAGATCGATTTTCTAAGTATGCTACCTTTATTGCTGCCTCTAAAGACTGTTCAGCCGAGGAGATAGCTAAGCTTTTCTTCAAACATGTGGTTAAGTACTGGGGCTTACCACAAAGTATCATCAGTGATAGGGACCCTCGCTTCACGGGAAAGTTCTGGACAGGACTATTCAAGCTCATGGGGTCGGCTCTACACTTCTCTACCAGCTTTCACCCACAGACAGATGGGCAAACTGAGAGGGTGAATGCCTTGTTGGAGCTATACTTGAGGCACTTTGTGAATGCCAACCAGTCTGACTGGGCTAAGTTGTTGGATGTGGCTCAATTCTCCTACAACTTACAAAAGAGTGAGTCCACAAACAAAAGCCCATTTGAGGTAGTAATGGGGCAACAACCACTCACTCCCCAGTCATTGGAGGCAAGCTATGCGGGGAACTGTCCAACAGCCTTCAAGGTTGCTAAGTCCTGGAATGAACAACTGGATGTAACTCGCTCCTACTTAGACAAAGCAACCAAGAAAATGAAGAAATGGGCTGATCAGAAGAGGAGGCCCGTGGAATACCGCATAGGAGACTTGGTGTTGGTAAAGATCTTGTCAAGCCAACACAAGTTCACAAGGAAGCTGCACAAGGGACTGGTACGACGTTATGAGGGACCATTCCCAATCATCAAGAAAGTAGGGAAGGTCTCCTACAAGCTGGACTTACCCCCCAAATTCAAGCTTCATCCAGTCTTTCACGTAAGCTGCTTGAAGCCGTATCACGGGGACGAAGAAGAGCCAACAAGGAAAGAGTCCAAACGTGCACCGTTGGGCATAACTACCACTTTTGATAAAGAAGTAGAAGAAATCTTGGCGGGACGTGTGATTCGACGGAAGAGTCATAAACCACGCCAAGAATACTTAATCAAGTGGAAGGGATTGCCCGCAAGCGAGACAACTTGGGAACCAGAGGAGTCATTGTGGCAATTTGAAGATCAAATCCGAAGGTTCCGTGAAGACACCGCGTCGAGGACGTCGCGGAGCTAGGTGGGGGAGAGTGTCACCACCTAGATTTTTCTAGAGAATTCCATAACCATCTAGAGTCTCCTAGTCCTTTGTAGATTGTTCTTGAGTCTTGTAGAATGTTATAGAGTTATAGGGACTACTCTAGAAGAGTGTAGAAACCCTTGTAAGAGAGTCTTGTAGATATTTCTAGAGTCATAGTCTAGAACATTCTTTACCCTTGGATTGGTGACAAGTGTCACAATCCTAGCCATTCATTGTACCAAGAGGTCCCTATAAATAGAGGGAGTCCTCATTTGTGTAACTCACCAAGCAATAAGAGCAATCAAGTTCTCTAGAGCCTCTCTCTCTACTTTCTCACTCTAGACTTGTTCTTTTTGTCTTGAGTCACTTAGAAGGCTTACTTAGGAGTTTTGTGGGGACAAATCCTCCTAAGGCCGCACGGGACGTGAGAAGAAATTCTAAGTCCGTGACATAGAGCTGTTGGACTTCTCGCTCTACTTCAAAGGTTGAAACTTATGGCTCATTTGGACTTACTATAAACGTATTCGAATCCCTGCCAAGTGCCAAGTTTGAGGGCCTCAAGTTATACAAATCTAGGCTGTTTAATTTAAATAAATGGTGGGGATATTGCCAAGGCAAATATCAACTATCTACTTAAATCTAAATTTAAAAAAACAAAAAAACAAAAACAAAAAACTCATTCACACTATCCTAGAGCCATTTCTGCTATCATAAATTTGGTACAACTTTGTGCGCAGTACCACAGATGATTTGGGATTTGTGTTGACAGGCTTTGAAGGTTTTTCACTTTGTTGACATAAAAGTGATTCCTGATATATATATATATATATATATTATGAAAAAATGGACAAGAAAAGCAAAATATGAATATATTTCAGATTGTGGCCGGATGAACGTTGGAGGGAGTAATAAATCGGATGCTACATAGTAGAGTATATAAGAGACTATGTTCCAGCTTGGTTAGATTAACCTTTCATGCTTATGGAGTTATGTTGCATACATTCATTTTTTTAGTACTCCTTACACACTACACTGATGTGATTGCTCAAATAAGTTATTTTATATTAAAAAAGTGATGCAGTCAATCACATTAGTGGAATGTGATGAGAGATAGAAAGCTAGGACACGAAATGGAAGAATCTAGAATACTGAAATTGTATTTCATCATAAAGGTAAAAACAATATGTAGTACAAAATTAAGTAACACACTAACTAAAGTGCACATGCATCCAGGTGATTAAAAATAAATTTAATACACTAATAGGCCCCCTCAAGCTAGAGTATGTAAATTGATAACACTCAGCTTGGGGAGAAGACTATGAAATCTATCTGCTCCTAAAGGCTTAGTAAAAAAATACGTAATTGATATTCAGAAGAAACATGTAAAGTAATTATAGTGCCCTCTTGAATCAAGTCTCTAACTAAATGACAATCTATCTCAATATGTTTAGTTCTTTCATGAACAACATGATTAGAAGCAATATGTAATGCTGCTTGACTATCACACATAGATGGGGAAGAAAAATAATTCTGAAATTAGCAAGTAAAGCAATGAGCCATTTTATTTCACAACAAGCAGAAGCCATTGAGCAATACTCAGCTTAAACAGAGGATCTTGAAATAGTCACTTACTTTTTGGACTTCCATGAAATCAGTGACTCACCAAGAAAAATGCAGAAACTAGTGACAGATCGTCTGGAGTCAAAACATGTGGCCCAATCTGAATCACAAAAACCTTTCAACTGCAGAGAGGATGAACTTTAGAAAAACAGCCCTTGACTAGCAGTAGCCTTAACATATCTTACAACTTTGAGAGCAGCATGACGATGGAATTGGCGAGGGTGATCCAAAAACTGACTCAAAGTATTGACAAAATAAGAAATGTTAGGCCTAGTGAGTGTCAAATAAAGAAGTCTACCAATCAACGTTCCATAAGATGCTGGATCATCAAGTAAAGGGCCAGAAGAATCAATTTTGGATAACCGTAAATTTTGATCCATAGGAGAAGTAGCTGGCTTACCAGCAAGAAGACCAGATGATCCAAATTGCCAAGATCTTTTAGCTTAAAATGCAAATGAAGAAAGGCCTTAAAATCAGCAACATATATGGAATTATTAGAGGCAATGACAATATTATCAACATACACCATAGTGCCATAAAAGAATATTCAGAATTCTTTGTAAACAAGGAATAATCAGATTTAGACTGATTAAAACCATAAGTAATCAAAGTGGAAGAAAACTTGGAGAACCATTGACGAGAAACTTGTTTTAAACCATATAAGGACTTAAATAACATACTCGAGAGGCTCTAGGTTTTGAAAACCAGGGGCCAGTTTCATATGAACTTCTTCATCCAATTCCCTATGAAGAAAAACATTGTTTACATCTAGTTGATGTAATTCCCAGATGTGAATGGCAACCAAAGTAAGAAAACAATGAACAATAGGAAGCCTTGCAACAGGAGAAAAAATATCAAAATAATTAATGCCCTCACGTTGAATATAACCCTTGGCAACTAAACGAGCATTTTATCTCTCTAAAGTACCATCAGATTTCAACTTGCACTTATACACCAATTTACAACCAATTGATTGTTTGTCAGGGGGTAAATTAGTTAAAACCCAAGTATTATTAGCTTCAAGAGCATTCATTTCAGCTGCCATTGCATCCCTCCAATAAGGATGTTTTATGGCTTGATGGAAAAATTTAGGTTCATATAGAGAATCAACAAAAGAACAAAAGTGTTTAAGAATTGGAGAATTTGGAATATGATAAGTATGAAGAAATGGGATATATAGTACCATTTGCTGAAGAACCATCAACCAGAGGAGAAGGAGTAACTTCATTATTTGAGATCAAGGAATGATGATAATGTTGTAAGTAATCAGGTGGCCTTCTATTTCTTGTAGATTTTCGGGCAGGAATAGAAACAGGATCATTTTATGGATTGGTGGAAATATGAGATGATGTGGAGGGAAGATTAGATGATGTGGGAGGAAAATTAGATTGAGAGGAATTGAGAACAATGTCTGATAAATGAGCTGGTAAAACAGGATCATAAATAAAAGCATAATCTAATTGAATTATAGAAGTAGAATATGTTTTGAAAGGAAAAATAGTCTCTGAAAGATAACATCTCTTGAAATTAATATCTTGTGAGTTTGAATATTGTATAGTTTATACCCTTTTATGCCAGCTGGATATCCAAGAAATATATAAGCTTAAGCTCGAGTAGAAAATTTAGTTGAAGAACCACCAAGAATGGATGCATAACAAAGGCAACCAAAAACTTTAAGATGATTATATTGAGATTTAACAGAAAATAACACTTCATATGGTGATTTATTAAAGAATAGGAGTAGGTATTTTGTTTATGAGATAAACAGCAGTTAAAACACAAGCACTCCAAAAATTTAAAGGAATATAAGATTGAAATCTAAGAGCTCAAGTAACATTTAATATGTGTTGATGCTTTCTTTTAACAATCACATTCTGTTGAGGAGTATATACATAACTAAGTTGATGTATAACTCATTTGTTAGCAAAAAATGATTTCATGTCAAATTCCAAAGCATTATCAGTACAGACAGTTTTGATTTTTGAATTAAACTCAGTCTCAACAAAAGAGAAAAATAATTGCATGTAAGATCTAGTTTCATATTTTAATTTAAGTAAGTATATCCAAGTACATATACTAAAATCATCTACGATAGTTAAAAAATATTTGAAGCCATTATAAGAGGGTATAGAAAAAGGTCCCCATACATCACAATGAACAATTTCAAACACAGATGTTGAATAAGATGTGCTCAAAGGAAAAGGCAGTCATTTTTGTTTGGCAAGAGAACATATATCACAATGATTATTATGCTAAGATGTGAAGTTAGAAAGATCAGAAGAAATATCATGTAATTGAGAATCAGAAATATGTCCAAGGCGACAATGCTATATGTAATAATTGTTTCTAATAGAATTATAGTAAGGAAAAGTATCAATACCAACAGATTTACAAGAAACAGAAGTAGTGCATGGTACTTGCATTAGATGATATAGTCCTTGTGATTGCTTAGCTACTCCGATCGTCCTCCAATTGGAGATGTCCTGAATATAACAGAAATCATGTAAGAAGAAAAGAAAATATGATAACTGTGAAACTAATTTGCTTATTGAAATAAGATTGAAAATAAAGGCCTGAACATACAAAACATCAGTTAGAACAAATGAATTAGAGAGTCTAATCGTGCCCTTATGAGTGACTTGAGTATATGACCCATTAGGTAATTTGACAGAATTGTTAACAGAGGAACTTATAAAAGAAAAAATAGACAAAGAACCAATCATGTGATCGGTTGCACCCAAATCGAGAATCCAAGATTGAGATGGGAAGGAATTATGAGTAATATTAGAAAGAACAATAGAAGTACCTAAAAAAGAAGGATCGGATGTGGAAGGTACAAAAGAATTAGAAAGTGCAAAAACTATACTTGCTTGATTTACAGAGGAAACGTTAGACTGACTTTCAAGAAATGTAATAAGTTGTTTACACTGCTCTTGAGCAAAAGAAAATGATTGGGTTAAACTTGAATCAGAAACATTAGATTGGCTAGTAGAGACTTGATTGAAACTAGGGTTTTGAGATTTTGGTTTGTATCCAGGAGGATACCCATGAATCTTGTAACCCTTATCAATAGTATGCCCTGATAAACCACAATGTGTATAATATGGCCGATCTTTCCGAGGAACAAAAGACTTGCTATGTTTGCATCCATTAGATCTAGTACATACATGATTAAAATCTCTAGTAGAATCACGGTTTGAAAACATAGAAATAGATTCAGTAGAAGTCAAAGAGTCAGATATAATTTTTCTCTGTTTTTCTTCTTGAAGAACAAGAGAGAAAACTTTATTAATTGGGGGAAATGGGTCAAAAAGCAAAATCTGACTGCGCAAATGAGCATAGGACTCATTGAGGCCCATCAAGAACTGTAGAACATAATCTTCTTGTTGAAAATCAAAGATTTTGTTTATAGCTACACAAGAACATGGAGGCAAAGGGAAAAAATGAACCATCTCTTCCCAACAACTTTTTAAACGGGTAAACTAAGAACTTATAGATGAAGCTTCTTGAGTTAAAGAAGCAATGTTCTTTCAGATCTGAAAAATGCGTGGATGGTTACTTTGAGCAAACCTTTCATTCAGATTGTTCCACATCTCCTCGACAAAATCGATATAGATGATGGAGGTCGCTATCTCCTTCAACATAGCATTGAGAAGCCATGATAAAATCATTGTATTACACCGGATCCATGCACTGTGCATCGGATCAGAGGTAGGAGGTGGTGGCAGAGCACCATTAACAAAGCAAAGCTTATTCTTGGAGATGAGGGCCATGGACATAGACCGGTTCCAAGTAAGATAGTTATCGCCGTTGAGTGGCTGAGAAACAAGAACAGCACCGGGATGATCACCGTGTTGAAGATAGAAAGGATTAGAGTAACCCTCAGAGTGATGAGAAGAATCAGTGGAAGAATGGGGAGGCAAAGAGAAAGTAGCCATCTTCAATGCGAAACGATGTTGAGAAAGAAATGTTTAGGGTTTGTTTACATCTAATACCGTGATGAGAGATAGAAAGCTAGGACATGAAATGTAAGAATCTAGAATACTGAAATTGTATTTCATTAGAAAAGTAAAAACAATATATAGTACAAAAGTAAGTAACGCACTAATTAAAGTGCACGTGCATACAAGTGATTAAAAATAATTTAATACACTAATAAAGTGCGCAAAGATAATGTAAAAGTGACTGCACATAAAATTTTTAGAAAAGTAATGATAAAATATTTAATAATTAAATCACTCCACTACCCAAATACTGTCTAAGACTTCGAGATTAAATTCTGAGGCTTCTCATCCTAATGGGCTTTCATTGAGTGGTAAATAAATTGTAGTTAACGAAATACTATTTATAATTTAGTTTAGAAGGTCAAGTCTTCAAGAAAACAATCTTATCTATTTTTCATAAACCAAAGGAGACTTGATGCTAGATTCTTGTCACTTGAATAGACGAAATTGTCCTCCAATATATTTTTTGGAATAGACGAGATATCCATCTAAAGGGTTGCGTGAGTGTAGCTTTTCTGGTGTTTGTTTTGGTAAATTCGCACCTGACAAAATGTCCTCGCTTCTTCCACTTGTGCCGACTAATAGCTCTGTCCTTTATGGTCATTTCATTGGTCTTCCAATTATGCTTCTCTGACCACGTTTAGCCTTTCTCACTCGAACATAAATTCCTTGGAGGACGAGAACCCCATTTTCCCTCTGTGATTTTTGCAAGATTTCACCAAAATCGATTTCCCCCGTGTGGTTTCTACAATTGATTTCACCCATTGACTGGTTTTGGTCCTCTAATCAATTGATTCTAGCCATCTACTCCTCATTCCTACTGCTTATCTGTCGAGTGTTCAAATTGCCCTACCAATTGAGGATTCGAGGTTGCTTTGGCTCAGTTCCTCATGCTTATAGCTTTACCAAAATCAATTTTCTCTTTGTGGTTCCTTCAACTTATTTAGCCAATAGACTAATTTTGGCCCTCTGATCAATTGGTTATAGCGATCAGTCGATGTCTGGGATCGCCTACATACATTTAATGAGTGTAGGACTTTCACACCTAGGAAGTTGTTGTTGTTGTTGGTTTTTTTTTTCTCTTAACGTGCACACTAGCTTTTGCAGGCCTAAGTTTCTCTGCCCATTGTCACATCCCATTAATTGAGTGTCAGTGTTCATTTTCCAATTCTACCAATGTTTCATGTTAACTGGCTTGCAATCAGGTCATTCTATGTATATGCCTAATTGTCTTCGCTAGGGTTTTGAGTGTCTCCATTTCATCTTGATCACGTGTGATCTCTCAATATGATATTGGTCTCTGTATTTCTATACTTACTCAATAACATTTGTTTTCCATTGTACATAGTTCTCCACTTTCCTATCTTTTTTCTTCGCTCTTGCTAAGTTGTTTTTGTTTATACCTTATGATTCGTAGTCTAAGCAAATCCATGAGATCAAAGACTTCCATCTCACAATAAGAAGGAGAGATACACTCTATGAAAATCAAGAGGAGCAAAGATGTTTTCAAGTTCGAGAATCGTTTCTCCATGTACATAAACTTTGCTAACTCTAAGAAGGCTAACAGGTTGAAGCAGTCTCTCCCTCCTAGTTAGTATAATAAAACATTACTTTTTGTTAGGATCCGCCAATCATGATCCCACTTGATTTTGTCATTTTGGTGCCTTAAATTTGGTTTTCTTTTTCTTTTCTTCAAACATTGGGTACAGGATTAGTTTTTTATTTAATACATTGATGATGAAATAGTGTTTCCACTTTCCTGTTTGTTTGCAGGTTTGAGCATGCAAGACATGTGAAAATGAGACATGGACCAAACCAAGCATCTCAAATGGTTAAGAGTAGAAAAGATGGTTTTTATCGTTCTATTGAATGCATTTTCACATTAGTAGGAATACCTCGTTTGTAATGGATTTGGGCATGGTGTCCTCTTGACAGCAAGGACACCGAAAATTGATCAAATCTTGTATAAAAGTCTTCAGGGCAATCAGGACAATTCTCCAGTATTTTCTTCCATCAATATTTTTCAAGCCAAAGAATGGCTACATGTAACAAACAAACACGTCACAAGTTAGTCGCCTTGATTTAGAGTGAACTTCTTGTTGTTTGGAAAAGAAGAAAAATTACTTTTAAAATATTTTCTACACTAAAGCATCATTCTTGCAAAAGCATGGCTTGAATGGTTTTGTGAGTCTTCCATTCTCATCACCCTACATTTTACTTCAAAAATGGTATTTGCAAATTTATATTAGAGAACTCTCTGTATATTATGGATAGAACCTTGCCACATTATCTTGTAAGGTGTTAATTTAAGATTATATGGGAGGCAGAGATGACATTTGAGTTATTGTCCTATATGTGTTGAATCATAATCAAATAGAGAGAGAGAGAGAGAGAGAGAGAGAGAGATTAGTAGTGGATAACCGTTCCCTACTGTGTAGCATACTCTATAGCATGGTTTACAAGTTCTTGAAAAAATATGCGGCCTCCTAAAGCTAAAAAAGGTTCAAGTTTGAAACGTGCTTATTCACAATCAAAAGTTGTAAATGGTTTGAAGAGCTCCAATATTTAGTTCAAATGCATCCTCTTTCAGTTCCATATTACTAATTTGTAAGTTTGGATTGAAGTTTTCATTTTTTTTTATTGAAATTATTAATCCATACTATAACAGGGAATCGCCTTTCACGTGCACGCTTTACTATCTATTCTCTATAGATAAAGAGCTTGTTTCTAATTTTTTCTTGGCACTTGAACTAACAAAATTGCCCTTAAGTGTGTCTCTACTCTAGCTTCTAGACTTACCCTTTTCATGATTAACCAAGGCTTTGCCAATTTTGCCCCTCTTCCTCTATTGGGTTTTCGCAAGCAAGGTCTTGGGAAAACAACCTTGCTCGGTAACCCCAAGCAAGAGCTTAGTTTCTTTCCTCTTTTGTAGTCATGAGATCAGCCTTGCTTGATGATTCCAAGCAAGGGCTTTATTTTTTCCTGCTCGGTGATTCCGAGCATTGGCCTTGTTTGGTGAACCTGACCAAGAGCATACTTTTTTCCTACTTGGTGATCCTAAGCAAGGTCTTTATAGAGATCAGCCTTGCTCAATGATTCCGAGCAAGGCATTATTTTTCCCTGCTTATTATTCACAAGCTTGACATTGGCACTGCTAGGTGCTCTTGAGCAAGGGGTTATGTTATCTCGAGATTGACATACCTTTGTCCTACTCGATTCTTCCAAGGGAGGTCTTGTGAAGATAGACTTGCTTGAGAATCTCGAGTAAAAGCATACTTTTCTTCCTGCTAGTTGATTGCGAGTGGAGTCTTGTGAAGACGGCCTTGCTCGGCAATTTAGAACAAGAGCATACTTTCTTCTAACTTTGTGATCTCAAGTAGTGTCTTGGAGGGATTAGTCAGCCAGTCTAGTTAACACACTACTCACAATACAGAGCAAAATAAAATCCACCCTCAATTGGGATTATCAAGCAAGGCCAATCTCTATAGGGTCACCTCGTGATTACTGAGGAGAAAGTCACCTTGCGATTACAGAACAAGGCCAGTCCAATCAACACAGTGCTCGTGATTACAGAGTTGAAGAAATTGCTTGGGATTACAAAGCATGGCCGATCTTTACAAGACCACATTGCAATTATCGAGGGGGAAGAAAATATCCCTTGCTTTGGATTATTGAGCAAGGAAATCTCTACAAGTCCTCCATCGCAATTACTAAGGAAATGTTATTTTCATCTGCTCAGTGTCATGCCAAGCAATGTATTTTCTCCTACCTCACTCATTTCGTCATTTGTTATTGTTCCTAGTGTGACTGTCTTCTACTTTGATCTCTTGTGCTATTTTTTATCTTTCCGCCTCATGTATTTTTTTGCCCTTATTGTAATCTCTTGTGCAATGACCTTTCTTCGTCCTCTTAGCCCGTTGTGAGTAGGTGGGCTATGGGGTGAGCTTTCCATGGAGAGAGCTTGGGGAGGTTTAGTCCAATGTTGTCCCTGTTAGCGGGTAGGTTGCCCGTTGTTGTTATCTTGGGGGTGAGTACTAGTTCAATGCTTGCACCTTGTTTATTATTTTATTTTATTTTGTTCCAACAGGTTTAGAGCATGGCCAACCAAAGTATTCACATGCTAGTTGCTTGGGTGTTAGTCTTGGTGCTCGTTATATTGATCTTGTTATGCTCGTTGTTTGGGGTGAGCTTCATTACTCGCTCATGAGGGTACCTTGTTGCTCAAGAAGAGTTTTGTTGATTTTTGAGATGGATGACCATGCTGGTTGCTCAAGGTAAAATTTAGTGCTTGGAGGCTAAGTGCCCGACATGCTTGTTGCTCAGGGCGAGCTTTAACACTTGTCCTTGATAGCCCGTGTGCAAGTGGAGTGTGCTAACCATGCCTTTTGCTCGCCACTTTAAATATTAAATTATCACTTTTGCTTGCCCAAGTGATACATCTCCCTGGTGCTCATACTTTATATAAGAAAATAGACAACGATGTACCATCTTAAGCACTTTTGCTCACCAAGGGGAGCACTTTCCTTTTCACGATGCTAGCTAAAATGGCGAGCACTTCTGCTCTTTATGTTGCTCGCTTGAAACTCCCAACTTTGGCAAATTTTGTAGAAAAGTGAAGTGCTCGCCTCTAGATGAGCACGATGAGCGCAACAAAGCTTGCCCTCCAAGTGAGCACTAGTAAAGCAAAGTGCTCACCACTATGCGAGCACTAGGGAAAGAAAAAGTGTTTGCCCTCAACAAGAACTTGGGAAAGCAAAGTGCTCACCTACCAGACGAGCATTGTATAGCGCAAAGTGCTCACCCCCTAGAGGAGCACTAGAGAAAACAAAAATGCTCACCCTTAGACCAACAACGTGAGGGAGCATGAAGCTTGTGACTATACCGAGGTAGGGGCAAGCACCAAAGAATTGTTATCATATTTTGAATGCTCGTAAAAGTATGCACATCAGTTTATTTCGCTTAACATCATTGCTTGTGGGTTCAGCATATTCAAATCAAACTCTTCTTTTTTCAATTTAGTATTATTAATTTGTAGGTAAGGATGGGAATTTTTTTCTTTTACATTTGAAATTATTAACCTATACGATATCGAGAAATAAAGCACCTGCACACTTAACTAGTGGGTGGGAAATGATCGAAAAGTTTGGTTGAAATAATGAAAAGTAAGATGAGAAAAAAAAAAGAAAAAAAAAAGGGAGAACTCCAGCGTAGAATAATTGCCAAAAAGTATTGTTTAAAAAATAAACATAATTATTATTTTCCTATAATGAAATATATGTATATTTTGTAATATATAAAATTGCCCAAGTATCTCATTGGATAGCAAGGGAGACAAGTGAAGATACCCAAGGACTTGGGGACCAAAACAATTTTAGTGAAACAATTTTAGTGAACTGCTATTGATAACTTAGTAATACCTTTTGGTTATAAATGATCTTTAAATATAATATAAGATATTTTAAAGAGAAATATTATTATGTCCCCTAATTTATACCACTCATTTTGCCCCTTGATATGACAATGCAGTGCCACGTAGGGGTGAGCACCTTCTTAGTCAGAGTTGGATTTCTCTAAATTTGACTCCGACTCCAACTCCGACTTGTGTAGGTTTTGATTTGATTCCAACTTGTCAGAGCGGAGTCAGATTTCAACTTTTAGCTTTGGGCTTATTTTTTTAGCTTTAGATTTAGCCTATTTAAAAAAGAATTTTTTTGCAGGCTTTCAAATATCAATTTTTTGAAAAAATTAAAACCAAAAACTAAACCATTCATTGTTAATTTACTTTTATACTAATATCTAACTTATTTTTATACTAGACTTATACTATAGTATCTAATTACATGTTATCATACTATAGTATTACATATTATTTTTAGAGTCTAATTACATGTTATTAACTTATTATACTAATTAGTTATTTCTATACAAGACATATACTATAGTGTCTAATTACATGTTATTATATATTAGTATTACGTGTTATTATACTAATGTCTAACTTATTTATAACTTAATTATATACTAGACTTTCTATTGTCAAATTTCATGTTATTATACTTTAGTAAATTGGTATTATATATCATTAACTTATTATACTTGACTTATTTAAATACTATTGTCTAACGTATTCCTATAGTTGATTATGTGTGACAGTAATACTATGATGTTTACATATACTAAACTATCATTAGTCTATTTATATTATAGTATAAGTATATTATTTTATAATAATTAGCTCATACTAGTATATTCTTGAATTTAATTATATAAGCTCTAGTTATATAACCATATAACTATACTCGTATACATGATAAATATATAGGTAAATACATATTTTTATAACATATGTAAAATCTCGGATTCGGATTCAGAATCAAAGTCAGAGTCGGAGCATAAAGTATGAGTTGAATCGAATGGAGTCAATCTAGTGACACCTCCAACTTCGACTGAAAAATTAAAATAAATCCGACTCCAACTTCGTTTTGTCAAAGTTGGAGTAGAGCCGGATTTGTAATCGAATTTTCAGATTTTTGCTTAGCCCTAGTGCCATGTGGCTTACTAAAACAATTAAAAATAAAAAAATAAAAACACAAACATAAAAGGATAGATGAGATTTAGAGTTTGTCTTCCTCTTTTTGTGTTTTCGAGTACCATTTTGTTTTGAATATATATTTTAAATTTTTTTTTAATAAGCCACGTGGCACGTCAAAGGAACAAAATGAGTAGTATAAATTATAGGCATAGTAGCATTACTCTATATTAAATGATTTTTTATTTTTGTAAATAGTTTGATCATGTGGGGACGATTTGTTAATAATAGTCTATTATCTTCCTCTCAAGTGTCAAGTACTACCTATATTAATCAGGTAAGATAATTTTTATTTTTCATATATTAAGAAACAAGGTGAAATGTTAAGCACACTTATTTGTGTTTTCTAATGAGATCTATGCATGTTTGGAAGATGTTTAAGGCATAGATATCAAAATACTTTAATTGAACCAATAAAGGTAAAGTTAGTTACACCTTTTGCTTTCAAGCCTTTTTTTTTTTTTTTTCCTTTTTGTTAGATTGAAATGTCAAAAGCATATAGTTATCATAGGGAATGGACTTGGGGTCCAACTATACACCAATTTTCCTTGACAATTAAAATAAATACCCATGAGACTCTTGAAAAATTTCCGGATGTATATTAAACGAATGATCATGAAGAAAAGTTTACATGTTTTCTTACTTGTTCGTTTGAAATCTTAACTTCGGCCTTTCAATACTTCCATGTCCTTAAAAATTTGAATTATTATTCATACCATACAATTATTGAAAGTTATGGAAAGGAGATTATTGGCATGGTGTTTGGCCCACTGGGCCACTATTATCAAGGAGATCTTAATTTAGTTAAGAAATATACATCTTTTGTTTCTTGACGAGTCATTTGAGCATCCTTTCTTCTTCATTTTTTTTAATTATGTATCTTTTATATTAAATTAACTCCATCATCTTTTGCTTTCGGAGGATGGAATTTGCAGGAATCTGCTTGAGTAATTGCTATACTTCCTATGTAAAGACTTTGAACTGACAGTTGTTAGGCTGGGATTTTGCATTAAATGGGATTTCTATCAGAAGCAATGATTATTCATTCTAAAGGTATGCTAGATGAGTAAGTTCTTGATTTCAGCCGAAGTTGTGGATTCAACTGCAGCATAATTAATCGTATATGGTTACTTATTCTTGAGATTTATGCTTCTGATTTCCGGTATTATATGTTTTGTTGATCGGTTTGCAGAGAGGCATTGTATGCATATGTGGGTTCTGATTGTGAAAAAGAGCGACCAATCATGTTTCTTCTGAAATTTGGGCCACTTGTAATGCAGGACCACTAAATTTTATTCAACACTCCGTCCTGCAACCCCAGAAGCCAGTGATAACTGTCTGACAGGAACAATAACTTATTTGTTAATGAAATTGAGGATTCCATGATCAGGTTTGGGTTTTTGAAAGTTGGAATTACTTAATAAGCTTCTAAAGTGTCAACATTGATATCAAACCACAATGCCAAGGTAGAACTGGCTGATTCCAAATTCTAGGTCCCAATTCTCTATATTAACACTTCAAAATTCTAATTTTAAGTCGATGAATATATCACAACTTTGAATGTTGAAGTTCCTTTCTTCAGCTAAATCATTTAAGGCACATGATCCAGTTTGGGGGCTGTAAGATCTGATATTCTGTAAGAGTTAATCACGTGGAGTTCTCTTAAAAGTTTGGCAGGAAACAAACGAAAATTAAAGATGCAAAAGAACAGCCCGCTGAAGCTTAGTACCAACTTGAAGATGAAAGGGACTCAAGGAAAACTGGAAATAAGCTCCTACCAGATATTTTATAATTTTTTGCAGAAATGATCTTATAAATGAGGAGGTTGCACCTAGCTTAAACTGATATTCTGAAATCAGTAATTCTATGTAAATGAGTCAGGCCCTTGTAAGGGTGGGGGATTGGTTGTAAGAAGGAAATTTGTAGAGTGATCCACTCAACTTTTCCGAAGTAGAGCATATGTTGGCAAAAGAGGTTTTTGTAGTTGGAAATCCATTTCCTGAGTTGCAATGATGTTGGTTGAGAATATATGGGTGCACTTTTCTAGAATTCATTGATTTCACTTCGTGATTGAAAGGATACAAATTTTTAGAGAAGTGAACTTTAGAATGGTTGAATAATCAATGGCCAAGAGAAGGCATGTATGTGAATGTATAGGTTATAGCAACTCACACATGGGCCTAATCATAGAGAAAATTGGATAGTAAAACTTTGACAACCGACATTATAGTCCAAAGCTAGATTAGTTCCTGGAAAAGGTTCGTGAGTCTCACAGTAACTGTGCTAGTGCATGCTGGTCCTTTATTGATTCAGTTATTCTAGTGTATTCAAATGCGTATTGGTAAATTGATTAGATTATCAATTGCGATTTTAAGTTTTCTGTAGATATTCCGAGGACGATGAAATGTGAAAATTTGTATCTGGAAGAAGGAAGGTTAGTGAATCAGTTGTCTTGCTGCATGCAAAAGGTTAGTGATTACTCAATGACAATGAAGATCTGAATACTGATGCTGTGAAATTCTTTTCATATGTCAGACCAACCTTCTCATCAAGCTTATTACTTATTAAAGCCCTCAAGTAATTTGGAAAATCATTGTTTATCTTTTGCTCTATTCTACTATTCCCAATAATTTCACATTATTTCAAATATATGAAACATTTTTAAAAGCAGAAATTCATGTTCATATGTTTTTGAGTATGTATATTATCCTCTCCTTTTTTCCCAAAGAAAAAAAAACAGCAAGTTTCTTATCAAAACTTGTGCCACCTCAAATTAAAGTGAAGGATATGGAGTATGTTATTATTTTCATTTCCTAGTTTAAATATGGCTTCTTACATTGTTATGACTGCTCAGTTGATGTACTGGCAGTGTGGCACAAACACCAGTCGGGCAGTTTTCTGGTGCCTAATTCAATGATACTAATGAATTGCAGAAGCAGAGTATTTTACCAGATACAGAATATAAATGTTGTCACTTAACTTTCACAGAAAAATCAGTTGTCATTCAGATCGTTTATTTTTCCTCTGAAGCCATAACATTCTCTGTTCTGTCATGCACACTAAGAGTTCACATTTATTTGTGGAGCTTATAATAGTTCTTCCCTTATCTATTCAATGCTTGCACTTGTATTTCATTTGGAAGTACATAGTGAACAAATGGCATCACATAAACTCTGATGACAAATCACATCTAATGTGAAGGTCTTGACTCTATTGATTTTTCTCCAGGACAAGTTCTCTGAGGTGCCTTACAGAAAATAAGGTAAATCTAGCAGGAAGAGGATAAAGTAAATGAAACTGTGAGAAAGATACACTTACCATAAATCTTTCTGGGTTCTTAGATCCCTTGGGGACTTAAATTAAGTCAACTTGCTCAAGGGCTTTTGATTTCTTAAAAAAGAAAAATCCTATCTCAACTGGCCAAGATTGGTGAAAGCCCATTGAAATTGATTCCTGGGGAAACTACAGAGGATCCAAACTCTAACAACAGATTTTGAGTGGTTTAGGACCGTGTTAAGTTGTAAAAGATAGACTGGTTCAGTGGATAGTAGCTCAAGTGTTCTGTCAGTCGGGATTTTTCAATGGATCCACAAGACCACAGATGTTCTAAACCCCAAGCATGAGAGTGCAAGTTTTCTCTTGCTGATTGCCAATTGATGTAGGCTTGTGGCCAAAACACCTGACTATCTTCTCTTATTTTGATTGCTTGTTATCTTTTCTCTTGCTCCAGATTTTTTAGTGCCCTTTGCTCATATGATCCTTACGAGTTTTGCACCATTTAGGTTTTGCATTGACAGCTATGGTGATAATGGTACTTATCTGTCATTTAGAATACCTTTAATGCTCTTTAGTATCACCTACTGAGGGAAAAAAAGGAACAGTCCCTGGTGAAGTATTATTCCCTATCACTTGTGGGCTATCAAAGGTGCTATTAAAAGGAGATTTGGTCTACCTTATTTTCTACATTATCTTAAGAAGAAAGTGGATGAATGTAAAATTTTAGTTCAATCATTCTAAAACTAAATAGTTTTCATGTTTGTAGTTTGAAATGATCTCCTGCCTTTCTCGGTAGTATTTCTCATTCTCTTTATTTAGCTTGAGTCACTTATTTGTTTATGAAATCATTTGCAAGTAATTTTACATTTGCTAGCGGCTCAAACATAAGCGGCAAAGCTTCCTGATCATATGCATCATGAAACTTCTTTGCTTTTGAGCAAGAATGCACTACCATTTTAAAGGCACAATAATTGAAAACTACTTCCAAAATCTTTTTCTTAAAACCTTGATACCAACTCCATTGACATTCTAATTGAACCAGTACATTTGTTATTTTGGAGCTCAACAGCTGTGCGTTCATCTCTCTCTCTCTGCATATGACTTCTTTGGAGACACCGCACAGCACCTTTTATATTTTTGAAGTTTCACAGCTCCAGTCTCCAAATCATTTTTCGAGGTACAAACAATGGGAGACAGAAACTTTGAAACGTATTGGGTCAAGCGAGATCAATATTAGCAGCTTTGCAATCACATAAAGTGGGTGGATGGAATTTCTTTATGTGGAGTGCCAACGGTCTCAAAAAGCTACATTCATAGTCTCTAAACCCATTGCTGCACTGAAAGATATGCTTCTCCCCCTCTCCTTGTCCATAATTTTGCCCCACCACCCCCCTAGAATCTTTGAACCGAAGGAAGAACATTTTGCATACATATAACCCATGACCGTTTTCCTTCATTCAAGACCAGAAGTCCCACCACTGAGAATTACTGTTAGACTGGTCGAAGAGACGCTCAGAGTTCAAACTGCCCCAATCTTCAGGTGATGCCAAGGTACTATCAGTAGGTTCCACCATATTCAGAAGAGTGGGTTCGTCTTCCAGCTCGAAGTACTCCGGATTTGTACTGGCATCTTCATCTGTCAAGACACCTAGTCCATGTTCTGATCTCTCCGTTGACAAGCTTGGCTTCATTCCATGTTCACATTTGGCAGTGTCCCCATCGTCCGATTCACCTCGGATGCCGTTTGCAGCTGGTTCTTGCCTGCAACACTGCCTTTCCTCCTGTGGCCTTTGCATCAGATCATTCAGCTTCTGCAGCTGTTAAAAAGAAACCATCTTTGTAAGCCTCTATGTGAATTCTGAAATGGGTCTGTTTTCGTCTTGTGCACAGTTGCAATTAAATAATTTCTTCAACATGTCTTCAACATGGAAATATATTTATGTATATGTGAATATATATGTACCTGTACAACCAAGGCCTGTTTTTCTTTCTTCAGAGCTTCAAACATGGAAACCAGGTTGTTGTAATTGGCTCGAAGTATGTTGTATTCTCGTTCGAGCTGCTTCGACTTCCATCGAGCTCTTTTATTCTGAAACCATATAGCAACCTGCCGTGGCTGCAACCCAAGCTCTGTTGCCAACTGCATCTTCTTCCTTGGTTCAAGCCTCGACTCTGATTCGAACAGAGTTTCCAATGATCTGGTTTGTTCATCACTGAATCTTCTTTTATTTCTGCTGTTCTTCTTTCTCATGGTGGTGGAGATGGAGTCCATGCAGGGAAGGGCTCTGCTGCTGCATACTCGGCGTGATCTAACATCTTGTTGGCATACGGTTAATCTTTTTTGAGTATTGTGTTTTGTGATCAGAAGGTATTATATATGGGCAGTGAAAGCGAGAAAATGTGATTTGGATAATGAGATAGGATGGGATAATTTTAGATAAGTTAAATAAAATGTTATTAGAATATTATTTTTATATTATTATTATTTTGTCATTTGAAAAAATTAAATTATTTATTATATTTTAAATAAAAATTTAAAAAAATTAGAATGATGATTTAAGATGGAGAGGACGTAAGTATCGGCCTAAATTCCAGTGAGAGTGTTCATCATGATTTCGTGTTACTGGCTTTCCTGATCGCTGCTTTATATCCAAAACCTACTGGGAGTCTGATAGCTTATTAAAACAAAATTCTGCTAAATTCTTGTCAGATAAACACATAAAAAAGATTTTATAAATTGTATTACTGTGTATATAAATCTTTTTAAATAATATTAAATATTTAATAATATTACCTCTCAATTTAGACTATTAGATCAAGAATTAGAATAAAATCGAAATATTTTTTATAAAAAAATTTTAGAAAAATAAATTTATAAATTAATATAGTTAATATGTAATATCAGATTATAAAATATTTTTATTATAAAATAAATATAACTTTTTTTATGAAATTATATTAATTTATGAATTTATTTTTATAAAATATTTTATAATGGTAATATTCATCTATATTTCATGTTGTCCATTTATTATATTCCTTACTTTTTGTTAATATCATCCATTCTTTTCTGTTTGTTGGATAACTTGGATTAATTATAGATAAGGCTCCAGCCTGAGACAAAGACGCCGCCAGGCGCCAGCCTAGGTTCGGAGCCGTTTTGTATGTGCTTAGCGTTGTGACTTGCTTTACCAACGCAAGGCAGCACTCAGGATTTCATACATTTTATATTCTTCATGATATATTTTGCTGAAATAAGATGTCTCGTCGTTGTCATTCGGCATCATCTTCCCCATCCAGAGCCTGCCTTATCGTTAACCACGAATAATGCTACAGTTATAGATGCAAGCGTGACGCATATATTTTTAAAAAAATTAATTTTTTTAATATAAATCTCATGTTTATTTAAAAAAAAAAAATACGTGACGTTTACACACTCTATAACTATAAATATAACATTTTTGGGGCGAGCAAAATTAGCTGAATTTGGAACTTTGGTGACTTTCTAACATTAAATTAATTACTGTTTAGGTCCCAGTAGTTTTGACTTTCAAAAAAATGCTTAGTTTTCAATAGGTCTTCTTCCGTCAAAGTTCTGTTTGTTCCTTCAGCAGGAGTTCATTAGCCTCTGACGGAAGATATATACTAGCGCGATCGTTAATCACCACATCAACACCAATCAAAAGACCGCACGTTAGCATTTTCTGGCGAGACAAAATCAAGACAGAGGGACCATTTTAAAACTTGATCATAGTTATAGATACTCCTTGGAAAATTTTTAAATCACGTATTATTTTTTAAAAGATCAAAACCACATTGACTTAGAACGGAAATTTTTCAATCAAGCTCAAAGTGAGGTACCGTTTGATGAGTTGAGATAAGAACGAGTTTATATTAAAATTAAAAGTTGAATAAAATATTATTTTTTAATATTATTATTATTATCGAATTTGAAAAGGTTAAATTATTTATTATATTTTAAATAAAAATTTAAAAAATTATAATAATAAAATAAAATAAAATACTTTCACTATTCAAACCCTCTTATCTAGCTACGAGTTTGAAAGATACGCGGCTTTACCAGCTCATATAAGTAGCTAAAACTGAATTATATTTTGACCAAGAGAACAATTTATATTAGAGAGGCACTTTAGCCATAGCTAGCCAAAAGATACTAATTATTTATTTCTCTCTTGCTCAAAGAAAAATAACAATTAACTCTCCGTGAAACGTGGGGCACAATATCAGTAATGATATTTTAATAATTAGAAAAAAAAAAACTAACTTAATCCAATATGGAGTTCATTTCAAATAGTTTAGATAAAATAGAAAAAATACATCCTTAATTGACACATTAGCTAGAATTTTAACTAATCCAATGCTCCAAGTCTTGTTTGGATGGTAAGAACCTTTCATCCCATCTTATCTCAATATTCAAACACCACCAATACAAACATTTTTCAATTTTAAATTTTTAACTTTTTAATTTAATTATTACTTAATCAATAAAATTTTTGAAACTTCTCAAACAAAACATAAAAAACAATTCAATTTTTTCAAACTTCAAAACAAAAATTATATTAACAAATTATATTATAACAATATTTTAACTCTATAATATTTTTATTTAATTTTCTATCTCTCATTTTCTAAAACTCTATAGAATATCATAATTCAAACTATTTCATTACTACTCACAAATAAATTTATTATTATTTATAAATCATCTTATCGCATTTCAATATCCCACGAGGTCTAAGGGTTGATAGTTAAGTAGTCCAAACATGCATAATGTGTCGTGCCAAGTGCTTTTTTGCAACAGTCTTCGTTGGACAAATTACGGCAAGATTTTACTTATGTATGTTACTCCGTCAAAGAAGACAATTTTTTATTAATTCACAAAGAAAATAGCATTTCACAATCGGTAGTTGTCAGTGGCGGGACCAGAACTTTTTATGAGCGGTCAATTTTTCTATTGTGTGACATGTTTATATAAAATAAAAACATATTATAAAATTATAAAAATATAACTATATATAAAAATTAAGCGAGAATTAGAAATATTGGATATGCTAATAGCAATTCAAATTCATGGCATTCAATGAAGAAGCATATTTCTGTCCTCTCAATTATGAAATTTAAATCATTAAGCATCTTTTTCTGCCATGTCCCTACATAAAAGGAAAATGTCTCCATGAACCCCTCAACCTTCATGTATTTGAGCATTTCTCCACTTCTGACGAGATTAAACTTATTTTGCACCCTGCTTGCCATAGCATATCCAATAACATATCCAATATTCAATTCATATGTAGGGACATGGCAGAAAAAGATGCTTAATGATTTAAATTTCATAATTGAGAGGAGGACAGAAATAGGCTTCTTCATTGAATGCCATGAATTTGAATTGCTATTAGCAATAATAAAAATAATAATAATTACATGTATGGACAATATTTGTTTACCTATGACTTGAAAAACAATTGAAATCATCTCTCTTATTTATACATATTTTCATCTGCTAAGGGAATGAACAAAGGTGGGGGCAGCCTGAAATATCTCAAACCTCCATCATCTATGGCATGGCCATGCACACACAGGTGACCCTTAATGAAATTACTTGTTAGGGTGAAAAGGTGGGGGCAGCCTATTGACCTTATAAACAAATGGAGTCTTTCAAACAGGCTATTGATTTTTGCTCTCTGAATGATTTATCGACCTCAGGCCAAAAGTTTACATGGTCTACTAACAGACATGGAAGTGAATTCACTAAAGAGAGGATTGATAGAGCCATGGCAAACCAAGAGTGGAAGGATTTTTTCCCGAATGCTATTTGTAATGTGCTGCCTGCTGTCAAGTCTGACCATTCTCATTTTCACATCAATATGGCTAGGAAGTTTATAGAGGGGAGGAGGTCGAAGATTATTTTTAGTTATGAAGCTGTTTGGGCCTCAAGGGAGAACTATTCTAAAATAGTTGAAAGAGCTTGGTGTAAAGGGACTGTGGGAGATGATGGGGCTACTATGATTAGGAATAAGCTAGCAAATTGTCAGGTAGCTCTCCAGAAGTGGAATGCTAGAAGAGTTAGATAGGATTCAAGAGTAATCAAAAGGGGCTTGTCTATAATTGGAGAACTTTAGGAGCATGGAACTGGTGATCATATTGACCAAGTTAAGAAATTGCAACTCGAGGTGGAACAGTCACTAGCTGAAGAGGATATTAAATGGAAGCAATGAGCCAAGCAACATTGGTTGAAAAATGGTGATAGAAACACTAAGTTCTTCCATATGCAGGCAAATCAGCAGAGGCAAACTAATGCCATCAAAAGTATCATGGACTAGAATGGTGTTTTGGTCACTGAGGATGATCAGATTGGCAATGTTTTTACAGGTTTCTTCTCTTCCCTCTTTACCTCTTCTAATCCCACTGAAACTAAGAGTTGTTTGCTTGGTTTGGTCCCAAAGGTCACTCATGATATGAATTTGACACTAATGAGGCAGTTCACTGAAGAGGATGTTAGGGAGGCAGTTTTTCAAATGAACCCATTGGGATCCCCAGGTCCTGTTGGGTTCCGAGCTTAGTTCTATCAAAGTTAATGGGAGGTAGTTGGGAAGGGTACAAGTATTTTATGTATTTTATGTTTTAGTAGTTTGGTAGAAGATCAATACCGTGAAGTATCCCATTCTTGAAGAGATAGCCCGCAGTATTTTGGCCATCCCTATTAGCACCGTAGCCTCAGAGTCGACCTTTAGTACCAGATGACGCATATCGGATCCATTTCAAAATTCTTTATCCCCTACCACTGTGGAGGTATTGATTTGCACGCAGAATTGGATCAAATGAACTCAAATAGATGTTACGAATGTTCTTGACTTTAAGAAGGCCAACGAGAAGAATGGTGATCAGTCTGGATCTGGTAATCATTGATTTCATTTTATATTATTTGATTTATTTAATTTATATTCATTTCATCAGTATTAATTTCAAATTTAATTATTGTAGCCATACATGATACGATGTTTACCTCTGCTATAGTATGACTTCATCATATTGGACCCCAACCCACCATTGTCATTTGCCATAGGTTTGTACATACTACAATTTGTATTGTCCCTTAATCTTTTTTGTATTTATATAATTTTTTGTATTTAATTATTTTTATAATCTTACTATCATATAGTCATATGCGCACCTCAAGCCTCAATCCTACAAGCCAAAATTCAAATGATATATTCTCAATCACCATCTCATCTTGGTTAGTCAGATTTTAATTTGTAATTTTCTGATTTGGTTTGTGTTTATAATTCTAATTTATCATCCTATTCAATTGTTAATGTTTCAAATTTTATGATTTCACGACTGCACTAAATTCTTTTTCCAACCTTGGCCACCCGCCCCAAATGTCAAAGGCAAAGTTCAAAGTTCCTCATTGTCACTTTTATCATTTATGTTCAATTGTATTTAGATTTTACATATCCAATTCTTTGTAATATAATACAATCATAATTAATGTCCCTTTTATGTTTGTAATTTTATAATTGTTTTTTCTTAATTTGTATTATTGTAATAGTTTAGTTATTATAATTTTATTATAAATTCTATTATTGTAAATTGTAATAGCTTAGGAGTTAGGACTTAGGACTTAGGAGTATTAGTAGTATTTCTTTAATCTTTATTCTCTTAATTTTTATTTTTATTTTATTGTTAATTCAATTTATTGCTATTTAAAAATTATACATTTTTTTTATTTATTGCAGGGCCTTTTTGGGTCCAGAAACAACTTTGGGCCCATGGCCCATTTGGGGGCGCTGGGGGGGGGGGTACTGATAGGATATCCGCCTCTGCACCCCGATACCTAGATGGGGTAGTCTGCCCCCGCACCATGGGGCGGGTGCCGAGGGAGAAAACTAGCATCCCTATGCAAGAGAGGAGTTGGTGCTATTTAAAAACTCCACTATCCATGCTCATATGGAGTCAGCCAGATTAGCTCAATCCCCACTCAGATGGCAAAAACCTACAAAGGGAACTTATAAGATTAATTGGGATGCTGCTACTAAGAGTGTAGATGGCAAGATTGGCATTGGCGTGATAACTAGGGACTTTAAGGGTCAAGTTCTTGGCACTCTTAAAGCTCTTAGACAATTGAATGACAATTCCATCACTATAGAAGCTTATGGTTTGTTGGCAGCTGCTATATTTTGCAAAGAAATGAGTCTCACAAATATCATCCTTGAGGGGGATGTGTTACAAGTGGTTAACATGGTGAATAATGCTGCTATAGATTAGAGTTTTGGGGGCTTATTGATTGAGGATGCAAGAAAAGTCCTTAATTCCTTTGCTACTTGGTCAGTGATTCACACTAATAGAGGTGCTAATATGACTGCTCATTTTCTGGCTAAAGTGCTTTTGAAGAAATGTATATTTTGGAAGATTTTCTTCAATGTATTCAGTCCATTGTTATCAGTGAGATGTTGTAAGTCTTCAGTTATGAATAAATATTTGTTTCATTTAGGAAAAAAAAAAGAATGGTAAAAAACAACTGATTCAATATTGATTAGGTGTTGTGCTCAAACAAAGGATTAAAAGAGCATGAGATATCATAATCCCAAGTAGAGAGGGTTCTTCCTGGACTTAGGATTCGTTTGGATACTTATACTCCATTTGGCAATACAACTATTATTAAGTGTTCTCAAATATTCTCAAATATTTTCTTCCCAATTTGAATATCACTCAAACATAAAACACTTTCAATTTCAAATATGTAACTTTTTATCTAATTATTACTTAAATATTACAACTTTTCCAGGCTTCAAAATAAAATGCCAAAAATAGTACTAGTTTTTCAAGTTTCAAAACCAAAAATAAAATTCAATTTTTTTTTAACTTTATAATATTCTTATTCAAAATTTTCTCCATCCTTTTCCAATAACTGAATAAAATATCTTAACTCAAACTACTATTAACATATATTTTAAGATATTCCAATTAACCAAATGGGCCCTAAGAATATCTCATAATATCTGTGCATGGTAGTGAAATAGACTCAATTAAGATGTTTTATTGAGTTTTGAAAAATGAAAGAGAAAAAATTGAATAAAAATATTATAGAATTAAAAATTTATTTGAACATAATTTTTTAATATTATTTTTGAAATCTTAGATATAAATGTTCCAAGTTGAAAAACTAAGGTAGCTTTTTGCTAAGGATGGCAATTCATGTTTTCGGGTCATATCAAGTTGTGAATATTCAACTATATAGGTCAATTCGAACCTGATCTGTTAAGCTAAATATGTGAAAATTTAAAATCTTAATCCAACTCATTTAGATAACAAGTCGTATCGTGTCACATGTTTTAACTCGTTTAATAATTAATTAAAAATAGATCAATACGACATGACGCATTTAAATATATTTCATGTAAATGGATTAAACTAACACATAACATATTTGATCTGATTAATATAATTTCACATAAAAGTTAAAATCTATATTTATTAGCAAGCAAAAAAAATAAGACTACTTACTAATAAAAAATATCAATGTTTTTCAAATTTTAACATATAACAAAATCAATGTTATAAACATTACAATAATAAATATAAGTATAATTCTATAACTATAATTCCAACAATAAAAACATAAATATACTAAAAAATACCAATATTAAAACTCAATAATAATAAAATTATAATTTTAAAATAAAATAAAAATGGATTGATTGCAGATAAGTAGGTTGACCAATTTATAAATCGTGTCTTAACAGATTAATTCGTTTTAATTCGAATTCCTTAATAATAAATTCAAATTCGTCGTTAATTTTATATTATATTCGTGTAGCCATTATTGTCCTGTTTCTTGCAAACTTACTAAAATTGATGTATTAGATTTGCAATTAACCTAAATAAAAAACGAAAGTGAAAAAGGCTGGGCCAAGCCACAGGCTTGGCTTGAGCTAGTTGGCTATAAGCAAAGCCGCGAACTCAGACTAGTGACGTACTTGATTAGAGTGGTTAGGTTGAGTCATTGTCAAAAGCACAGTTTCAACGTGCCCCAATTTCAATACTATACAAAACTCTCAAAAGCCTGAAAAAAAAAAAAAAAATCCATTATTTCTCCGTTATTATTTCCTTTAAAAAAAAAAGAAAAAAAAGAAAGCGATATTTGAAGCCAATAAATTTAGTTGCAAGACGCCAAGTATCTGTCATCTTTTCTACAGAACCAGTAGTCGCATGCCACCTGCCCTTGGTCAAACCACAGAATTCCATTCAATGGTGTTTTTGTCGTGATGACGTGCCAAAATACTCATGGTTGTTGCACTCAAAAAACTTGTTGAATATTGAGGACACGTCCCCATGTAGATGAGAGCGCCGGGTTGTGGGGACAACTTTAAAGCTTACAGGTGTGAATCTTATTACTTCCTTTTCTTTTTGATAAGCTCTGTCCGCTTCCTTCCTCCATTTTTTTAAACCCTTCCAACATCAAACCAGACTCGTATGGATGGAGACTTTGGATTTTGTTAGGGTACTGCATCCAATAAGGGAGTGCCATCTAGGCTTCCCTACAAAAATGAATAAATTAGTCTTAGTGGGAGAGAAAAAAAAAACACATCTAGTATGTGGGGTTGCATGTAGGTATAGGGAATGTCTTTGTTGTACATGTTTTCCTCACTTGGGTTTTTTTTTATTATTGTTGTTGTTAAAATTTATTTGAATCTGTCTTTTATGCAAACCTTAGCCAACAAATGGATGGTCCGGATTGGATACTTAACTCCTTATTTGGGATTTACTATTTGAGATTTTTTTAATATATATACTTTTTTAACTTCAATTTAAATATCTTTAAGACCCGTTTAAATATAAAGGTAAGATAATTTTATATAATTTTAACTAATAATTTTTTTTATTATTTATAGACTATCTCAACTCATCTTACTATCAAACGGGCCATAAGTCTTATTGAGAAATTAATAAACATTACAAAAAAAATGCTTTTTTGGAATCAAATATTTACGATAAAAATAAATTTTTTAGAACAAAAATTCTGGTAAAAAAAAAACATTTTTCTTGCAATGAATTATAAAGACCAAATTAACTCTCGCAATTAACAAGAAAAAATCATACAACTTTTAAAATAGACATATCTACATTTACAAACCCAATATATAATATATTTAAAAAACCACTCTCTCAAAACCTCGTTGAAAAAGAAACTTCTTAAAAATTTATCAAATATTCTCAAAATTTCCCCTATCTATAAAAACCCTAGAAATGCAGTCTGTGTAAGAGAGAGAGAGAGAGAGAGAGAGAGAAGAGGGAAGGTAAGTGATGAAGATGCGGGTGGCTTGAAATGACACCAATTTATATATAATAATGCTGGGTTAGCAATTTCTTACGTTTTGGTAAGTAATTAAGTAGAAAAGCTTAATTAGGACCAATCTATAGGGGGACAGATCAGTGACAAATTAATTAAGAAGGAGATGAGCATGATGCAATGTATACAGGGAAAGTACGACAATGTTTGATGCGCACTTCGTGTCGCATTAGATCATCATCAACAAGATGGATGTGTCCATGCCAGCACAACGTACGTACGATATATATTGGAGCAAGGGATCGATTAGCAAGATAGATAGGTATCATCGATCATACCTATCTCGTTTTCATGAAAACGAGATAAGCTAATTTGGTGTTGACTTTGTCGGATTAAACTGGATGGCTCATGTTTGGTTTCTTGGCTGTTTGCCACTGGAGGTTGAATTAGAAGATCAAGCGGATTAACTCGCAGTCATAATCATATGGAGTCGTTTGAATTTAGAGACGAGTTAAGATAGTTTATAAATAGTAAAATAAAATATTATTAGAATATTATTTTTTAATATTATTATTATTTAAAAATTTTAAAAATTGAATTGTTTATTATATTTTGTATGAAAATTTGAGAATATTATAATAATAAAATGAGATAAGTTGAGATAGATTTTGAAGATAGAATTTCTCATTTTGGATACTTTTTGAATTATTTACTCGGTAAATTAAGCTTTTATGGTTCTCATAACTAGTTTCCATGTTATATTTATTTTGTTTGGTAGCATTGTGGTCTAGATGAGTCTTGATTAATGTTGATTAAGCTCCCTTTAGTTGTTAAATTCATTTGAATTTAACTTAATTTAGTCTAATTTTAAATTAAGTCTAACATCCAAATACCAAACTCTCAAATTATTAAACTCATTTAACTCAAAATCTCTTTATACATAGGACTTACAATATTTTTAGATTCAACACTTCTTTACACATGGGACACACAACCTTTTTTAACTTTCCATAAATACATCTAAATTCATCTTACCATCAAAACACATTTAAACTTATCTTGGATGGACCTCACAATATTCACTCTACCATCTTAACTCACTACTATTCATAAAGAATTCAATCCAACTCAACTCAGTTCAATATCCAAATGCAGCCTAAAGTTTACTTCCTCTATATTGCTTCCTTTCTTCTTCTTCTTCTTCTTCTTTATATTTTGAGTTTGAACTTATCATCAAGCTAGATTCATTTTTCTTTA